>JAGKTI010004850.1:11734-48118 GCA_018397915.1 Birgus latro | reverse complement strand
GGAGGTGAGCATGGAAGTGAAAAAGTTATTACATGACAGTATTGTGATACCAACTCTGACATATGGAAGTGAAGCTTGGACCCTGTTGGAAGGACAGAAGTCAAGAGTGAGAGCAGTGGAAATGAGTTATTTGAGAGGAGCATGTGGAGTCACATGGAGAGACAGACTAACAAATGGGGAAGTGAAGGAGCGTTGTGGTGTGGTTGAGGACGTGATAGGAAGCGTTAGGAGAAACACGTTAAGGTGGTTTGGGCATGTGGAGAGGATGGAGAGTGAAAGACTGACGAGGAGAGTGTATGTGAGTGAGGTGGAGGGGGCGAGAGGGAGGGGGAGGCCGAGGATGAGATGGAGGGATGGATTGGAGAGGTATGTGAGAGAGGGGGGTGTGAGTTGGGAGCGTGGTAGTGAAATGGCGGGGGACAGAGCGACATGGAGACAATTTGTTTGTGGCCACCCCGTGCGGGAATGAGGCGTCTGGCAATAGACTGTCTCTCACATATACTGCACTAATGAGGCACCAGTTTCACCTTCGAACATACCACTTGGCGGAGGCTACATTTTGGAGCTCGGAATATGCTTTTATATGCTTTATGTCCTAGTATTTAAAGCTTTATAATGTCACCTGTATTAATTTAAGATCGATGATTTCGGCTGGATGCAGTACCCCGGGTATGGCCACCTTCTTCCAAAATACTTTTCTAATCTTCATTCTAGTACAGCTCCGTGCTGTTACTGGTGTTATTAGCTATCGTTAGTCTGCATATATTTCTGCTTTCTGTAGTTACAACAGTTTCTGTTCTCTGAGACATTCCTTTCTTTATTTATGATGGTTACACACAAATATTTTTTAGCTTCAGATGCTTTGATGCCAATAAAAACATTACTTCCACTAACTAATTTGCAGGAGGGCTCCCATTAACAAAAAATAAATAGATAATATAAGCTTTTATGACGATTATATTTCATAATTGTATGAGTCATATGTCACCGAAATTCTGAAGAAAATTATAATGCACGTTACTAGTAGTAAGAGGACCATCAGGATCTGTTCATATTATTTCCCCAGAGACATCAGTCACTGGACGAAATAGTTAAGATCCCTTTCTTCTTCCCCCCCCCCCCCGATTTCTCTCATGAAGGTTCACAGAAAATGATTAATTATAGACAGTCTTTAAGAAAGTTGTGAATAAGATAAATTTCGGTTTATATAAAAGTAGTAATTCAGCGCTGTATTACCGAATATTAAGAATAGAAAACATTGGAACTGATTTGTTCTTGATTTACTGTTAATGCCTGTTGATTGATTTAGTTATGAAAGGAAAATAATCTTTTTTTTTTCGTTGAATATGTATTTAATATATATCAAGTGTAACATTTTAAACTGAGTTTTTATGTAAATGTTGAAAATGCAAATAGCAAAATGCTTATGAATTAAAGAGCGCTAATACAACAAAAGGTGGTGCTTATGTATTGAGGTTATATAAAACATATATAAACAAATAAAAATTAAATGGAAAAAGAATCTGAATGACCAATCAGTAACTATTTGAGAAATATTTTAAATGAGAAAATATCTAATAATGGTGCTACTAAAAAAAAGTTTCGTCATCGCATCGAATGTCGACAAAACCTCGAGACCGTCCATGAGAACAATCGTCAGGTGTGTCGGTTGCGCGGTGAGAGTGGTGTGTATGCCGATTCGCTCGTAAATATTATCGCATTTGTGTGTGAAGAGGTATAGTTATATTTCTTTTGACAAGTAAGTTCAGAAAAGCAATTGGTATATTTATATATTACTAAAACAATGAACTCCGGAGTTGTTATTAAGGCCAAATGGCGGTGGAGGTGCCTCACCGTAAAAGGTAAACTGTGTGGTCAAGAAGTAACATTTTTGGTTGATACCCAGAGTCCCATCAGTGCAATACCCATACAATATGTCGAAGAGTTTGGCTTACTGGATAAGATAAAAAAGAATGTGCCAATAGCAGGGGTTGTAGGGTCTGTTGGTTACCTTCCTGTAGAGTTAAGTCATAATTTTGTGATATATCCATTTTTCGGTGTGTAGTGTAACCTCGATGATGGCGAGTGCCTTCTGGGCTCAGATGTACTGTTCAGCCATAAGTGTGTGATTGATATGAGTAACGATTCGCCTCATATTATTTTTCAAGACAGTCTTTCTGGTCAGCTGCCCTTGCCCAGACTCGCCGCCAACCTCTGGGTCAAAATATTAGGCAAAGACTTGATAGTTAAGCCAGACACGGGGTCGTCAGGCCTCTATATACCCCATCGCTTTGTGAAAAGATACAAATGGCCCATGAAGGTGTTGGACAGGAATGTGTGTGTCAACGGATCAGAGAAAGACTATAATGTGACTCGTTGTGTACCAGATGTTAGTGTTGAAATAGGTGGCAAAACAGTTGTTGTGCAGGGTTTAGTGGTAGATATGAAGTCAAAGATTCTTGTAGGCATGGATGTACTGAGGCAGCTGGGCCAGCTGAGGTGCACCAGGTACGGACACGGATTAGGGGAGGAGAAAGAGGCTGACCTAATGATTGACCGGAGGGAGATGGAGACTCGGCTGAGGCGTAGTTTGGGCTTGACGGGCTGCAAAATGCATGATGATAAAAGCCGATCAGTAAGTACACTGAACTACGGTAGGAAAGTTTGAGTGAGGAAAAGGTGTTGGTGGATGAAGGTGAGAAGAAAAGGAAGGATTTGGTTGGCTTATGGCTGAAGCATTGATTAATGTCTGATTGATTTTTTTTTCCACTGTTGTTCATGTACTGTACTTTCTGACATTAATGTCTTCAGTAGTGGTACAAGATCCTTTTACTGTACACTCAAGGTTTTTAGTAGGCCTACTGGTACATGACGTATTTACTGTACTCTCTCACATCAAGCCATGCAGTACTGGTACTTGACCTGTTTATGATGCTGTCACATCAAACCATGCAGTACTGGTACTTGACCTGTTTATGATGCCCTCACATCAAGCCATGTAGTACTGGCACATGACCTACGGCATTTATGATGCTCTCACAGTACAGGTACTTGACCTGTTTATGGTACTCTCACATCAAGCCATGCTGTACTGATACTTAACCTGTTTATGGTACTCTCGCATCAAGCTATGCAGTACTGGTACTTGACCTGTTTACTGCACTCTCACATCAAGCCTTGCAGTACTGGTACTTAATCTATTTATGATATTCTCACATCAAGCCATGCAGTACTGGTACTTGACCTATTTATGATAGCCTAATCTCACATCAAGCTATGCAGTACTGGTACTTACTGTACTGTACTCTCTTACATCAGGCTATGCAGTACTGGTACTTGACCTAGCTATGTACTGTACTCTCTTACATCAAGCTATGCAGTACTGGTACATGATCTTTTTACTGTACTCTCAAGAATTTTAGTAGGCCTACTGGTACACGACCTACTGGGTATTTGCTGTACTCTCTCACATCAAGCCATGCAGTACTGGTACAAGACCTATTTATGGTACTCACATCAAGTTATGCAGTACTGGTAGGCTGCTTGACCTAGCTGTGTACTGTACTCTCTCACATCAAGCTGTGCAGTACTGGTAGTTGCCCCAAGAAGTGGTGGCAGAGTTTCAGATTGTTTCGGTCACTATGGTCAGTCATACTGTAGATGAGAAACGAGTGAATATACAGTAATTATTTTCATGCTTTGACGAAGTCACAACATCTGATAAAATATGTAATCAATCATGCTGGGCATTATTAAGAGTGGGCAATATAAGGCAGTGATAGAGTCTGATATCTTTCCAATTTTCATATGTTGTGTATTACTCAGGGCAGTATACCCACCGATTGTATGAAGTATTATCCTAATGTTACCTTCCCGGTTTCTTGCAAAATTCGGCTTGCTGTTGAATATATTATACTTCATCTTGCTGAATATTATTTAGTGTGGACAATATGAGGCAATGATATATTAGAATTTCAAACTGCCTGATATGTCTTTCGAATTTAAATGTTACGTATTCCGTGCCTCTTTCAAATTTGAATGTGTTAGGTGTTATTCATTGAGCGGCTATAATATGGAGAGGCTTTCTCACTGGTAGTACCGTATTATTTGCCTGGCGGCGCTGATATAGTGGCAACCACGTTACACCACGCCTGATGCCCGCGTTTTTGTACTGAGCTGCTCTATGGGTTTTTTTTAAAGCAGCTGATGATTCCAGAAAATGTAGTGCCATGGTATACTGTGCAGCTTACGGATACAAAAATGGGCGCAGGAATTCATCGAAGAGAGAGAGCATTATATTTCACAAGTAAAAAATATATCTTGTTGCTAATTCTATAACATTACTGCCCCCTGGGGTGGGGTGGGAAGATTCTTCCCCAGTACCCCAGCATGAATGAGGCGACTAAAAGGTACCCATTTATCTCATGTCCTCTTCTGTTCACACTCATTTGTAGATATTTCCATGTTTCTTCCTGCCTTTATCAATCTGGACATTCGGTTTCATGACACGGATAGACTAAGGACTTCCCACATCATTTCAACACCATTACTTCGACGTAAAACAGCTTCAACATCACTATCATTTCAGGGTTCATACCACACTATTTTTTCCCTTTGTGCCATTACCTTTCTCCTCCTTAGTGCCATACAGGGTAAGTTCTGCACTGCAGCACCCTATGGTGCTGTATTATACTCATTGGCTATATATATATAGGTGGTGGCAACCATCATCCACTCACTTGATGTAGTGCTGCCTGCTTCTTCCTTAGCCTATATCATTCTTTTTCTGTCCCTGCCCTCCTCTCTTTCTATTTCTCCTATCTCTCCTGTCACTTCTTATTGCTTTTCTTTCCTTTACAGGTGGCTTTACATTGAGTGACAAGCCAAATGGCTTCCTGTAAGCCAAGAAACCATTTACAGTGCTGGGTGGTAACCATATAACCAAACCATACGTTCTCCCTACATGTCAACAAGTGGGTTGGTGGAGGGTTAGTGCCCCTCTCTGTAAAATAATTAACTCATAGCCATCCCTTACGGGATTATGGCGTCTGGCAATAGATAGATAGGCTATATGTATCCCTTATAATTTGCTGAACTAGGCAGAAAAAAAATCATAATCCATATTTGTTTTTGTATTATAGATAAGCAACAAGTGTATCTTTATTAATAACCACTGCTTAGTGGAAATAAAATGTTTGAATTTGAGTACTGGTGTTCCAATATGGCGGCCAAAATCACTGTCGTGGCAGAGATAGCCCCTCCATACTATAGAGCTCAGTGGTATTACAGTATACCCATCGCATTCCTGAAGCAGCAGCCTAATGTTATTTTCTCGGGATCAAGCAAGAATGGGCTAGTATCGAAAGACAGTTCATTTTTTTTTTGTTTTCTTGCAGTGATTCCATTGATTTTCTAATGTTGTGAACATGATATAATAGTGTTAGTGCATATTGTTGTTAGGGTGTGTGCGCACGCACACACTTGCTAAATCACGAGTGATGACGTCATCGGAAGGGTCCTGCGGTATGCAGCTGGGGGCCTGGGGAGTTCGCGTTGTGAGCCAGGTGAGTGTGGTTTGCCTAATGTGACGCTGGTAGCAGAGCGTAGTTAGAAAAAAATGGCGTCGTGTTCGACTAAGTGACCTCCAAAACTTGAAAATGATTCTGCTTATGAGAGCTGGAAAAAGGACATCGACATTTGGTGCGAACTGACGGACTTACCCAAAGAAAAACAAGCCTTAGCTGTTCACCTGTCATTGTCTGGAAGAGCGAGGGTGGCGTCTTCGGAGGTGGATGCGGCTGTTTTGAAGCAGGAGGATGGTGTTCAGACCTTGCTGAAAAACAGTTTTTTTTTCTCGTGGACAAAGGACGTCGACAGTTTGCAGCTTTTTATGAATTGTACAACTTCAGAAGAGCCGGTGATATGAACTGAACATTCGTGAGTTCGTGGCAGAATTTGAGCATGTTTATTTCAAATTTACGAAGCAGGACATGGCACTGCCAAATTCTGTGATGGCTTTTATGCTCTTAGCTGCATGCAAACTTTCAGACAGTGAGCAACAACCAGTGATGTCCGCGATAACTTAGGTAACATACGAAAACATGAAATCTGCCCTGAATCGTATTTTTGCTGGTGAAATTGGCGGGCAGAACGATGCATCGGTGTCCGCCAAGGAGGTGAAAGGCGAACCAGAATTTTGGAGTGACGAAGTTGGGGGTCAGGAAACGTTTTATGTTAGAGGTACTCTACGAGGACGGAGGATGTTGCGGGGTGGTGCGGTGCAGTACGTGATCGAGGTCGTGGTGGTGGCCGATATTCAACCGTATCTGCTAGAATTCCCCAACGCTCATCCACCGGCAGGAGGCAGAACCCACTTGGGTCTGACGGAAAGGTATCGAGGTGTTTCGTATGTGATTCTAGATTTCATTGGGCACGTGACTGTCCGGATGTATACGAAAACGATGGCAGTCGAGAAGAAAATTCTGAAACAGTGCATCTGTCGTTATTTATGGGCTATGCGGATGATGCCGCTAGTAGAGGTAAGTTACAGACTCTAGTAGAAGAATCTAAGGGATGTGCTGTTCTAGACACAGGGTGTTCTACAACTGTATGTGGAGTTGAATGGATCAATTGCTATGTAAGTGAGCTCACTGATTACGAACGTGAAGCTATAAGAGAAGAAGCGTCATCCTCAACATTTACTTTTGCTGATGGTGTCACAGTTTCTTCCCTCAGACGTGTTACTCTGTCCTACGTGCAGCCATTGTGACTGATGTTGTGAACCGCAATATTCCCTTGCTGTTGAGTAAACGTTCCATGAAAAAAGTAAATATGTTGATTAACTTTGGAAGTGACCAGGTCAAAATTTGTGGAACTATCATTGATTTGAAGTCCTCATCTTCAGGCCATTACTTGCTTCCAATTTCTTTATGACTAGGTCGTGAATTTTGTGAAACAATCATGCTGGCATCTCTTGGGGATGATGTAGAAAAAAAAACCGCTTTGAAGCTTCCCAGGCAATTTGGACACCCAACATCGGCGAAATTAATTAAACTGATCACAGATGCGGGGATTAAAAGTTCAGAACTGGAGCGGGCTATCAAGGCTGTATCTGATGCTTGTACAGTCTGTTGCAGATTTAAGAAAGCCAAGCCCCGACCCGTAGTCAGTTTGCCCATGGCGTCTAAGTTTAACGAAGCCATAGCCATGGATTTGAAAGCTTGGGGAAGGCATTATTTCTTAGTCCTTGATTTGGCGACCAGGTATTGTAATGTGATAGTAATCGCAGATAAGTGTGCGCCCACCATTATCAAAGGAATATTTCAGAGCTGGATTGTTGTGTTTGGCGCACCTAGAAAAATTCTTACAGACAATGGCTGTGAATTCAACAATGCGGAAACGCGAGCACTGGGAGAGGCCTTCAATATCGAGATCATGACAACGTCTGCAGAGAGTCCTTGGAGCAACAGAGTGTGAGCATCAAAATGCAGTCATTGGTGACATTGTTAGGAAGATAATGGCTGATAGCCAGTGTGAATTGGCTGTGGCCTTGACATGGGCAGTATCGGCAAGAAATGCTCTCACCAACTATGCAGGCTTTTCTCCTAACCAACTTGTTTTTGGTCAAAACCCTGGCCTGCCTAATGTGTATACAAATGATCCTCCAGCCTTGGAACTTTCATCACCATTGAAAATTGTGAGAGACAACTTGAATGTGCGCCCACCATTATCAAAGGAATATTTCAGAGCTGGATTGTGTTTGGTGCACCTGGAAAAATTCTTACAGACAATGGCTGTGAATTCAACAATGCGGAAATGCGAGCATTGGGAGAGGCCTTCAATATCGAGATCATGACAACGTCTGCAGAGAGTCCTTGGAGCAACAGAGTCTGTGAGAGTCAAAATGCAGTCATTGGTGACATTGTTAGGAAGATAATGGCTGATAGCCAGTGTGAATTGGATGTGGCCTTGAAATGGGCAGTATCGGCAAGAAATGCTCTCACCAACTATGCAGGCTTTTCTCCTAACCAACTTCTTTTTGGTCAAAACCCTGGCCTGCCTAATGTGTATACAAATGATCCTCCAGCCTTGGAACTTTCATCACCATTGAAAATTGTGAGAGACAACTTGAATGCTTTCATTTAGCAAGACAAGAGTTCATAAAGACTGGATCAGATGAACGTTTGGCTATGGCTCTGCGGCACAACGTACGTTCGAGTGACTTAAACGACATCCGAAATTTAGATGAAGTCTTCTACAAAAGAAGTGACAGTCATGAGTGGCACGGTCCCGGAATTGTAATAGGCAGAGATGGGAAACAAATTCTGGTGAGACATGGCGGTGTCTCCATGCGAGTGCACGTGTCATCTAGTGCGTGCACCAGAGCAAGATACTACAGTTGAAAGTGGTGTCACCAGTGATGAGAAGAACAATGTTGTCCAGGAGAAACCTAGTGACGATCCTTCGCAAGTGTTGAATGACTATCCACGAGATGACAAGTCGGAAGATGGTGTGGTTCCAATTGATGAGCCTCCCTCCCACAGTTTCTGTTCTGATTAATCTGCCAAAGTTTCTGTTGGTCAACGTATAAAGGGAATACATTCAGAAAGTGGAGAGTTGGTGTCTGGAAGGATTATGAGTCGGGCAGGTAAAGCCACTGGGAAGTACAAACACTGCTACAATTTGAAGAGGGACTCTGACGGCAGCATTGATTGGATAGATTTGCAGAAGGATCTTAGCGAATGGGAAGTGGTTGATGATGACGCAGAAATGCTTGTTCTTTTCAACTCTGAGGCCGTATTATGCGCTAAGGAAAATGAAATTACAAACTGGCTGAATAATGATGTGTATGAGGAAGTAGATGATGTTGGGCAAGGTGCCATAACGGTTTGATGGGTTGTGACGGAAGTACTGAAAATGGAAAGCCTATTGTTAAGGCCCGCTTAGTCGCCAGAGGATTTGAGGAAGACACAGTTGATCTCTGAAAAGACTTGCCTACTTGTTCAAAAGAAGCAGTGCGTTTGGCACTTTCTTTGGCCTCCACCAACCAGTGGGATTGCCACACTATGGACGTGAAAGCTGCCTACTTGCAAGGTAACGACATTGAGAGAGTTGTTCATTTACGTCCTCCGCCTGAATATGCAAATGGTAGGTTATGGAGACTAAAGAAAACTGTTTACGGCTTTTGTGATGCTGCTAGGCATTGGTATCTGTGCGTAAAAGATCAATTGTTGAGTCTCGGAGCTAAAGTGCCGTCACTGGATTCAGTTCTCCTGGAGCAATAGTGGCAAAGTTGAAGGCATTGTATGCATCTACGTCGACGACTTCCTTTGGGCTGGTACACATGAGTTCGAACAGCAAGTGATAAACTGTTTGAGTCAAATATTCCTCATCGGCAGTTCAGAATCAAAAGCCTTCAGATACGTTGGTCTCAATGTCATCTACAACATCGATGGCAGCATAACACTCGACAAATTCCAGTATGCTTCATCTTTGAAACCAGTCACGCTGAGTAAACAACGTGCAGCAGTAAAATCAGGAGAGCTGTCCGAGTCTGAGTAAACGGAGTACCGAGCATTAATTAGGCAACTCAACTGGATTGCCACACACACTCGGCCAGATATTGCCTTTGATGTGCGTGAGTTGAGTGTGACTAGCAACTGAGCTACCGTAGCGGATTTGCTTAGGTTCAATAAGGTGATCTCAAGGGTGAAGACTGACAACATGAAGCTATATATTCCAAGAATGGGGCCAATCGAGGACTGTCATATAGAGTGCTTTTCGGATGCCTCATTTGCCAACCTTGTAGGCAATGGATCTCAGGGAAGTTTTATGATCTTCCTACGAGATGCTAGTGAGGCAAGATGTCCTATATTCTGGCAGACAAGAAAGATCAGGAGGGTCGTCAAATCTACCTTATCTGCTGAGGCGTTGGCGCCGCTTGAATATGCCGAGACTGCTGTATATCTCGCCAACATATTACGTGAGGTTTCTGGATGTGGAAAGATCAAAATAAAGTGTTTCGTCGACAACAAGAGTCGGGGGGACGCCCTTTACTCCTGTAGGAGCGTAGAAGACAGGAGATTACCCATTGATATTGCTGTATTACAAGACATGTTGGAGCGAGGGGAGATTGAAGTATCTTGGGTGGATACATCACAACAACTGGCTGATTGTCTCACCAAGAAAGGTGCCTCGACCGAGCGGCTGCGTACAGCAGTCAGCCGAGACTAGAAAGTTTATAATACTTCAAGAGACATCACATATCGGTATGTGGCCACAGGCTGGGTCTTGATAGTAATTAAACAAAAGTGTATGTATTGGATGCATAGTGCGTATTGGGTGTTGATGGTACTCACACAAAAGTCTATGTATTGGATACATAGTGTGTATCAGACGCAAACAGACCATCCAGCTTCGTCCTTGGAATCTTTTGTCATATTAAGAAGAGAGGACGAGAGTGTTAGTGCATATTGCTGTTAGTGTGTGTGTGCGCGCACACACACACCTGCTAAGTCACGAGTGATGACGTCATCGGAAGGGGCCTGCGTTATGCAGCTGGGGGCCTGGGGAGTTCGCATTGTGAGGCCGGTGAGTGTGGTTTGCCTAGTCTGACAAATAGGATGACACAAAGAAAAAGCTTGGTATTAAGAATATTTTATACGTGATAGCACCAAGACATTTCTCCCTCATTATACCGTCAGTTTATACTATCAAAATTATTGCTGCTTTATTTTTTCTGGTGGGTAACAACACATTTTCAGGTCTAGGAAAAATGTTGCTGTCAACATTATTTCTTTTAATTAGGAGAGGCAGCACAAATAATTCTGAATGCAGTTAATCCTTACAATGGTACAGTGAATATTTTCCTCAGTCTATATATATATTAATCAAATAAAGTAAATTGGGTTTTGCTAACATTATCTTCAAGATTTTAAGTCCTTAGTATATATTTTAGGCACCGGTACTCATACACATTTTCTGTTATGAGACTGGACAGTTTGAAACTTTAAAAGAAAATTAATAGCAATAACTTCAATAATTCGTAAAGGTTCCTATTTCAAGTAACCTATCTATCAATTGCCAGACGCCTCAATCCCGAACTGGGTGGCCACAAACAAATCGCCTCCATGTCACTCTGTCCCCTGCCATTTCACTACCACGCTCCCAACTCACACCCCCCTCTCTCATATACCTCTCCATTCCATCCCTCCATCTCATCCTCGGCCTCCCCCTCCCTCTCGCCCCCTCCACCTCACTCACATACACTCTCCTCGTCAATCTTTCACTCTCCATCCTCTCCACATGCCCAAACCACCTTAACGTGTTTCTCCTAACGCTTCCCATCACGTCCTCAACCACACCACAACGCTCCTTCACTTCCTCATTTGTTAGTCTGTCTCTCCATGTGACTCCACATGCTCCTCTCAAATAACTCATTTCCACTGCTCTCACTCTTGACTTCTGTCCTTCCAACAGGGTCCAAGCTTCACTTCCATATGTCAGAGTTGGTATCACAATACTGTCATGTAACAACTTTTTCACTTCCATGCTCACCTCCCTGTTTCTTATCACTGCTTTCAACGAACCAGCAACCTTCCTTCCCTGCTGTACCCTTTCGAGCACTTCACCCTCCAGACTACCATCCTTACTCATCACACTGCCCAAGTACTTAAATTCACTCACATTCTCCATATCCTTCCCATCCAATCTCACTGTACATTCACTGGCTTCACTTCTCTCGAAGACCATCACTTTACTCTTCCCTACATTCACCTTTAGATTCCGTTTCTTACACACTCTCCCAAACTCATCTACCAAGCCTTGCAGCTCCCCTTCGTCTTCACTCAACAACACAGTATCATCTGCAAACAACAGTACAGGTAGTTTCCAAACACTGCCCTCTCTCACTAGGGCCGCTCCAACATCCACTGCCCGACCTTGTATCTCTTTTATAACCCCATCCATATACAGATTGAACAACCATGGAGACATGACACATCCTTGTTTCAATCCAACCTTCAAATGGAAAGATTCACTCAGTTTGCCATCCACACGCACTGCAGCCTTAGCACCCTCATACATACTCTTCACTGCCTTCAACAACTTCCCATCCACTCCATATATTCTTAATACCTTCCACAAACCTTGTCTATCCACCCTGTCATATTCTTTCTCCAGATCCATGAAGGCTGCATACAACTTCTTGCCCTTCTCTAGAAACTTTTCCACTACGGATCTAAGAATGAATATCTGGTCTACACAACCTCTTCCCTTCCTAAAACCTCCTTGTTCTTCTCCAACTAATTCCTCAGTAATTTCCCTAACTCTGTCAATAAGTATCCTACCATATATTTTTCCTATTACACTGAGAAGGCATATGCCCCTATGATTACCACACACTGCTTTTTCCCCTTTTCCTTTGTACAGAGGAATAATTATACCTGACTTCCAATCCTCCGGGACTCTACCCTCCTCCCAAGCCAATCCTGCACACCTTCCACATCCATTCTATTACTATCTCTCCCCATGCTTCAGCATTTCACCACACACTCCATCAATTCCTGGGGCTTTCCCCATTTTAACTTTCTTCATTGCTTCCACCACTTCCATCCTGGTGATTTCTTCCTCTCTTCTCACAACCCTCCTTCTCCCTGCCATTCCCCAGCCACTTATACTTGCATTACTTTCATTCTCTATGTTCAACAGTTCATTGAAGTGTTCTCTCCATCTGTTTACTTTTTCTCCCTTCTCCACTAGTAATCTACCATTTTTATCTTTCACACCCCCACTGCCTTCGTTGGCACCCTGTCTAGCTCTCTTTACCTCCTTCCAGAACATTTTCTTACATTCCCTCCACTTTGCACTCAAATTCCTTCCAAACTCCTCATCCACTCTCTTCTTACTCTCTCTTACTAATCTTTTCACCTCTCTCCTCCTCACTACATATAGCTCTCTCGTCTGTCTCTCAGCTTCTTCGTTGCCCCCGTTTCTCATCCACTCATTATATGCTTTCTTCTTTTGTGCCACAACCTCTCTCACCTCTTCGGTCCACCATGCTGTTCCCGGAAGCCCCTTTCGTCTCCTCTTCACCCCACACACTTGCGTCAAATTGGTAACTGCAAACATTGCTCTGAAAGTCTTCAGCTCAGTACTTTGGTGTATGAACCTCTGCTACACTTGCCAGTCTTTCTGGAACTGAGAGGCTACTAATCTCTGACATATATTTGGCATTCCTCGTTTTGGACGAAGGTTTTCTCATGTTTCTTTAGTTCTGGTGGTGTTTCTGTCCCAACTCTGTGTCATGCATCCCCACAAGTTTTCAGTTGGCATCAGGTCAGGGGCTAACAACATCAGGATGTTCCATAAACCACTTCTTTACTATCTGTGCATCATGAACAGCAGAATTGTCCATTGCTATGTAGACGGGTATTGGTTGAGGTAATAGTATTGCCCTAACTGCAGGTAACAACATTTCTAAAATTTTCACATATTGGGTACTGTTCAGTCCTTCCTCAATGATTATAAGTTCCCCTGGACCACTAGCAGCCATCCACCCCCTCAAGCCTGCTGTTATTCTGCCGCTGTGTCAAGAAACGGGATTTGCTAGTTAGGTAGTCTGGACGTTTCTCGATGCTCCTGGTATTTTACCGTTATGAGTCAAAGTTGCCAGTTAGCTTGCTCTTGTGAGTGTAGTTATTTCGTGAGTTATGCATTAATTTTTGTGCTCTTTTTTCTGTAATGTTTTAGTTATGTGATTGTTAAATTGCGCAATTCAATTTAAGTTTGTATGCTAAAATAATTTACAGTGTTATGTAATGTAAGAAAACTCTTGCATGTTTTGGTTGTCTCCAAGTTGGTAACTGTGCTCTCTCTCTCTCTCTCTCTCTCTCTCGAATACACCAGAACTGTGGAAAAATGTAGATATTTCTAGAACATTGTAAGCTTATATAAGGATGGGGAGGAGACTAGAGCAAGTTTAGTCGGTTTTCAGTTCAGTTTCAGTGTAAGTGCAGAGAAGTTTGTACATCATTGGTGCTTGTGAAAATAATGTTGTCAAGCATTAAGTGTAATATTATTGCAGTTAGTGACGATTATCTTCGGTACATGTGAAAATAGTGAATTATTGTTGGCAAACAGTGAAGTTTAATTGCAGTTAGTAAAGTTTGTATAGCTCCAGTGCTTGTGAGAATAGTGAAGTTGGAAAGCATTCAGTGTAGGCTAATTATTTAGGAAGTAAAGACAGTGAACTTGAGAAGCCAGTGTTTATTTACAATGCCTCAGCTGATCTTGTGTGCTGAACACCCAAAGGCTGACCATAGGAAGAACAGTTCACCGGGCAAAGTCCTTCCTATGCTGAACTGCTGCTCTTGGAGCCTGTGGCAGTGTGGGGTGGGGACGTAACATTATGTTCTGATCTTCAGACGTAAAATGAATAAATAAATACATACATAAATAAATAAATAAAACAGTGATTTCGACGGATTAAAATGAACAGGAAGTAAACAGTTTAATTACTAAAAAAGCAGCATTCAATTGGGAAAATCATGGTAACTAATCAACAAGCAGAGCGTAACCAGGAATGTAAAAGCTAGTTTTTTAACAAAAAATTATAGGGCCGTTACATTTATATCAATAAATATAATAATTTAAATGAAAGTGGAAAATAACGACTCCAAAGTACAGTAAATGGAGATTTAATGCTTGAACGCATTGTAATGAGCAGTATGAATAAGTCGGATTCTAGCTTAAGTTTTCTGCATTAAGATGAAATGTGATTAGAATGTTAGTTACCTTGATCGTCAGATGAAAAAGTTTTTTTCCCATCAAAGAATATGACAGCATCCCAGAATGACTGATCCATTGCCGAATAATGGAGAGGAAATCTTACCCTTCCATCCTTGTGCTGCTGACCTAAGTCTGGCTTTGTTGCAGGTGTTCTGTGGTGAATGCCAGCTTCATGCAATCTGTTTTTTATTGTTTGAAGGCCTGCCTGTAATCCTGTCCTTTGCTTGATGGCAGCTGCATTTGTTAATGGTTATTCCTGAACAGTAGCAATAATCATTTCGTCTTGCTGCCTGGTGGTGCAGCGAGGAGCTCCGCTTCTAGGCAAGTTTTTGAGATTCTCTCTGTCTTCACGATTCTTTATCCAGAGGTGTGTTGTTCTCTTATGTTAATACTTCTTGAGATTTCTCATACTGGAATATTAGCCATATGTAGTGCAATAATTGTTTGCCTCTGGGCAAAAGATGTCTCCCTTCGTGCTCGCGGGTGGTTCATCTCAAATAGCCAACTTACTTGCTGTGTTTTCCCGCCTTCTGCCGTTCATGGAGACAGCAGAAATGGAAATACATTTAATGAAGTTATTTTCTGGTGTTCTGAGAAAGAATTTCATCAGTATTGGTTATTTATTTTAATAGTATTTATTTATTTATCATATCAGTGTTAGGCTTTTCGTGAATTATTGTTTTTGGCCATATAAGATTTAAACTCCGGAAATTTATCCTGACTGCCCTTGAGCGATAGTAGTTTCAAGTAGTCCTGTTTGATGCTTTCTTAACCGTCGTAAATAATAAACCCTTTTTGTTTAATATGAAATAAAACATGCATTTTCACCTTCATTGACTGTTTTCTAATACAAATACACAGATTAATTTTTATGTTAAGATGATACAAGGAGAAATGTATATATTATCACTTGAACGAAAATGTCTGGGTACCCTGCCATCACTTCTTAGGTCGACTGTACCAAGGCCAATAACACTAGTGTTACTGGCCTTGGACTGTACATGATCTCTTTACTGTACGTCCTCACATCAAACTATGCAGTACTGGTACTTGACCTGTGTACTGTACTCTCTCACATCAAGTTATGCAGTACTGGTACTTGACCCAGCAATGTACTGTACTGTCTCACATCAAGCCATACAGTTCTGGTTGACCTAGCTGTGTACTGTACTCTCTCACATCAAGCCATGCAATACTGGTACTTGACCTGTTTATGGTACTCCCATATCAAGCCATGCAGTACTGGTACTTGACCTGTTTATGGTACTCTCACATCA
Source organism: Birgus latro (assembly GCA_018397915.1). Taxonomy (NCBI): domain Eukaryota; kingdom Metazoa; phylum Arthropoda; class Malacostraca; order Decapoda; family Coenobitidae; genus Birgus; species Birgus latro. The sequence continues at coordinate 32,054 of JAGKTI010004850.1, read as the reverse complement.
AACTATACAGTACTGGTACTTGACCTATTTATGATAGCCTAATCTCACATCAAGCCATGCAGTATTGGTACATGACTTATTTACTGTACTCTTACATCAAGCCATGCAGTACTTGTGCTTGACCTACTTATGATACGGTAGTTTCACATCAAGCCACGCAGTACTGGTGCTTGACCTGTTTACTGTACTCTCTCACATCAGGCTATGCAGTACTGGTACATGACCTATTTATGATACTTTCACATCAAGCTATGCAGTACTGGTAGGCTACTTGACCTAGTTATGTACTGTACTCTCACATCAAGCTATGCAGTACTGGTACTTGACCTGTTTACTGTACTCTCTTACATCAAGCCATGCAGTACTGGTACTTGACCTAGATATGTACTGTACTCTCACATCAAGCTATGAAGCACTGGCACTTGACCTCGCTATGTACTGTACTCTCTCATATCAAGCTATGCAGTACTGATACTTGACCTAGCTGTGTACTGTACTCTCTTACATCAAGCCATGCAGTACTGATACGTGACCTAGATATATACTGTACTCTTACATCAAGCTATGCAGTACTGGCACTTGACCTAGCTATGTACTGTACTCTCTCAGATCAAGCTGTGCAGTACTGGTACATGATCTTTTTACTGTACTCTCAAGGATTTTAGTAGGCCTACTGGTGCACGACCTACTGGGTATTTGCTGTACTCTCTCACATCAAGCCATGCAGTACTGGTACAAGACCTATTTATGGTACTCACATCAAGTTATGCAGTACTGGTAGGCTGCTTGACCTAGCTGTGTACTGTACTCTCTCACATCAAGCTGTGCAGTACTGGTAGTTGCCCCAAGAAGTGATGGCAGAGTTTCAGATTGTTTCGGTCACTATGGCCAGTCATACTTTAGATGAGAAACGAGTGAATATAGTTATTTTCGTACTTTTAACAGGTCACAACATCCGATAAAATACATAATCAATCATGCTGGGCATTATTAAGAGTGGGCAATGTAAGGCAGTGATAGAATTAAAAGTGTCTGATATGTCTTTCCAATTTTAATATGTTGTGTATTATTCAGGGCAGTATACCCACCATAAGGAGAGGCATCCGGTGGCAAAGTTGTATATGTTTCAGTTCTTTACTTTGGAGCAACAAACGTTAAACCTTCAAGAGGAGAGTCATTTATTCGTCTGTCTGTCTATCTATTTATCCGTGTAGTCACGCGTCCTAATCCAAGAAATGGTGGCCACAGGCGAATTTTTTTTTTTTTTTTTTATGCACCATTACTCTGCTCCACGCCATCAGGCTGCCCTTTCTCTAACTCATACCCCTCACACGGATACTCCACCACCCTATGCTTCTAATCTCATCCTGATTTTTCCCTTTCCCCTCCCTGCCTCCTCCTTACTCACATACCCTCTCTTAGTCAGTCTCTCGTTCCCTGTTCCCTTTACTTGACCAAACCATCTCAAGGTACTTCCCATAACACACCTGCACATCCACTGCGGAAATCTAAATCAGTTTAACAAGATTTTATAAGGTTTTGGCGTTGCACTTAGATGGTATGAGGGAACAGTTGACTGCAAGTGCACTGAGTTTTGAGGTCCTGGGGCTGGATTCACTAACATGGTCGTAATTTGAGGCGCCTGAGCAAGATATGGCACTTCAGATTACGCGCTTCTGTGTGCCGTATCTCTCACCGAAGTTTGGTATTCACTAAATTTTTTTACGGCAGCTTACCCCGGTCGTAAGTTGTACGTGCCTTAAATCGGCCGTCATCTGCTGATTTCTGCTCAGCCAATGACGAAGAATCTTACAAATGAGGCTTTGTCACGATCAACCAATCAAGGAGCGAACCCTCATATTAGCTGTTTACCTCCCTAATGTAAACACAAGCGCAGAGGGGAGAACATGCACAACACACAATCCTCAACCCAATAGGAGGAAGTAACACCACAAACTCATTCGGCATACATTTTACTTGTAGCGAAATATTTAATGGAAATCAAAACTCCAAGTCCAATAGAACCAAAAAAGAGACGTCCTAACTTTTCAAGTGACGAACTCTTAGTGGTATTTATTTCCTTTATTGCCGTTTCTTTAGCGGGCAATCTTACCATACCCAGTGGATTTGTGCTATCATATAGTGTATGCCTGTATGTGTTCTGTGTGCAAATGAATATTACCGAATCTTGCCCAACATACTGAAAGGTGGATTCGTTTCCCAGCTTCCCAACTGGATGCTGGGTTGGGTAAGGTTATTATTAGGTACAGTGAAGCTAGGTTAGGTTAGGTTTAGTTAAACACTTACAGTAGGCCAGCCCCTTCCACCATTCAAATATATCCGATTAGATTGTCAGTCATATTATGGTCATTATTCATATGCACAACAAATGAGGCCTCAAAAAAAAAAAAAAAAATGAAATGAAATGGGGAAAAAAAATAGGAAACGGCAATAAAGGAAATATTTACCCTCTTAGTTTTGATTAATGAAGTCTCCAAAATACATTTTTTTTTTTTTCCTCATTGGACACAAGCATTACAAAGAAAGCAAAGATGCTAGGTAGCAGAGTGAAAAGGGAGAGCAGTGAAGTGAAGAAGAAATTTCGTGATTTTAGACCACAAGTTAAGGGGAAGGCAGCCAAGGCAATGAGGAAGGCAAAGAAAACTTTAAGTAAAAAAATGCATATTTCTGTTGTTAGTTACATAGTGCCTCTGAGGATATAAGCTGTTTGTTCTAACTTATCATATCAAACAAACTTAACCCATTCATGAGGCTTCATTGGTAGAGGTAGGATTTGATTACAACACTTTGGTTAGCTTGATCATACAAGTCTAAAACTAGAAAGTCATTTCCTTTTTTGAGAGGGAGGGAGGTGAGGTTGTGCTTTTGTCACTGAGGACTAAGAATCGTCTGGTATTGTAAGCAATTACCTGAGAAAAGTTTCCTGTATGCCAAAGGTTAACGTTGATCCCATCAATCAGTAATAATTTCGCTTTGGTCTTATGTTGAGTATTCATATTGTTAAAGAAGGCATTCCTTTTGATTTTCCTAGTTACCTTATCCAGTATATTGATGCATGAAATGGTTTGTATCGCATAGGCTTTGTTTAGGTAATGTTTGTTAGGTTTAACACTTAATTCCAATGCTATGTCTGAAATAAAATTATTGTCTTCATATAAGTTTAATCACCTTAATATATCAAATTGTCATTGTTTGGTAGATCCATTACCATCCCATGAACTGCCAGAAGTCTGATTTAATGTCGTGGAAACCTATAATACCGTAGCAAATGCCCATCAGGCACATGGAGAGAGTCTAATGGGTCTCTGAACCTTCTCTTCGACGTAAATATCGGCGAGCTAATTACACAGCCACAATCAGCAGCTGACTGCTCCAGCGGCCTCAGGCTTTTCCGGTGGCATGTTTATTTTTGACACATTCATATTGCCTTGCAAAGAAATAAGTATTGCCAGAGTTCTTAGCTGCACTAAAACGAATATGGCACATCTTTTATTTTTCTGTCTGTTCAGTTTCTTCTTTTATGGCGTTGATTAGAAGTGAAGAGGGCCAAAGGCAATCGATAGTCCAAGAGGTTGCATACTTGATAAACAGACTGATTCCGGGTTGTGATGTAGGTTAGGGTATGTCCCCCGACCGCTTAACTTGAGGCGCCAGATCTTGGTGCAAGGTGGCCGTGCCCATGCTTAGTGAATGACTGGTTCTGCCTCAACCGTATCTTTAGGCACCGTTAGGAGATCCGGCGCCTTAAGTGTTTAGTGAATCCAGCCCCTAAAGGTTATTGAATAGATGGATTACCTATTTCACTGGTAACTTGGTTGATGTTTTACTACCGTATGTGTTTTATTTTTTCCTGTTTCTGGATAGTAGAAAAATGAGTTAGGATGGTGTCTGTGGTGCTGCAAAAATTTAAGCAAACAAGAGCTGCAGATGCACAGTACAAGGCTACCTCTGTCCCACAGCTACCATTAAATAGAAATGATGAAGCTATAACTATGTGAGTGATAAAAATAAAAATGAAAGGTTGATTTTTATCTCTTTAAATGTAGGTGAAAAAAAGTTTGGGTTCATCTCACACTTCAGTTTATCGTTCTCTCAGCAAACAAGAGCTGCAGATGCACAGTACAAGGCTACCTCTGTCCCACAGCTACCATTAAATAGAAATGATGAAGCTATAACTATGTGAGTGATAAAAATACAAATGAAGGGTTGATTTTTATCTCTTTAAATGTAGGTGAAAGTTTGGGTTCATCTCACACTTCAGTCTCTCTCTCTCTCTCTCTCTCTCTCTCTCTCTCTCTCTCTCTCTCTCTCTCTCTCTCTCTCTCTCTCCATTTCTTTGTTGCGGATTAGGATAGTGAACTTGATTCTGGAGCTTGAAATGCCCCTCTGAAGTCGATCATAAGGTTTCAGATACTGACCTAAACTAATATGTATCGTAGGCTATGTCCACTTAAATGCAGTTGACTACAAATGCTTCATATACTCGCCTAACACCTATACGTTAAGCTAAAGTGTCTTAAGTGCCCTTTAAACATGACTCGTGCTTCAAGTGTTTCAGATGCCTACCTAAACTCAACTACAGTGTTATGTCCACTTTTGTTGTTATGCTACGTATTTGCGGGTCGGTTTCTCGCCCTCAAATACGCAAGCTACAGCGGGTCCCTATTCTAGACCGGGTCGGTATCTCCATGGAATAGGACTGGACACAAAAACAAAGCAGTGAATGTTACACACATGTATTACAAATATCTTCCCAGAGACAATAATACATCAACAAATACATTAGGTGCTGGGTTTGCCGGGGATGGGTTAACAACTCAACACAAGGTTTTACTTGACTGGAAATCTGTCACTATTGGCTGGTAGAAGTATGCTATTATTTACCCAGCACTTATGGCACATAAAATACACTTATGATTCAGGACACAGGAATGAATTTACTACAATTTCCCAATCTGGTATAGCACTGGACGGCACTGGTATATGAATTACGTTACCACCTGTCATAGACACTTGCCGGCCGGAAGTCTATCTCAGGTAGAGTCAGCCGCACAGTGATCACTTAAGGGGAGGGGGGGGGGGACTGCGGTATTCTAGCGGGACATTTGGAGATGCCCAGACATACCCTAACTAATGGGCTCTGACACTGGGGTGGGTGGATGTTTAATACACAAGGGGAAGGCACGATGGGAATAATATCTATTCCTTCTGTTAGCCACTGAGGTGTTTCACTCGCGTGCCTGTGCGCTGCGGAGGGAGAGTTTCAATAAACAAGGGAATGGCACAATCGGCACAATATTATTGTTGTTCTGTTGGTCACTGTGGCGTTTCGTTCACTGGGAGATGCGCGGGACTCCACTCGGGATATAAATTAGGCCAAGGTTAGCTATTACGCTCATCCAGTCTTATACTCTGGGCTCCTGGTCACTTATCACTAGAATATACAGTACTATAGGGAATCACTCGCATGGTATAAGCTAATGCACACACACACATGTATCTGGGTCTAGACAGCACACACATAGGTAAAGTCCACCCGCTTCACTACCACTAGTGGTCCCCTGGTCGATTCCTCCGTCGGGAGGAAGGGCAGAGTGACACGCCCCTGGACAGGGCCCTACACGTAGTCGTGGGACTAGGGGCTCGGCCCGAAGAGAGCCAGGAGACGGGCCTGACGTCGAGTCTGGGAGAGACTCAGGGAGGTCTCGCCCACAGGTAAGTCGTGCCCCGGTGTTTGGGGCAACTCCTGGGGTGACTGAGGACCCAGGGTACTGGAACCCGGGGTGGCTGGACTGCAGCAATGGCTGGAGGGTGGCGTTGCCGTCAGGGTCGTCACACAGGGACCTCTGGCCGGGGGAGTAGCAGACAGGGCCCGACGTCGGCTGTGGGGTCTGCTGGGGCTCCGCTTCGGCCGCTGTTCACACTGGTAGAGTTGCAGGGAACCAAGGCCTCGGGTGAGGCCTTGCCACGGCTCGGGGGAGGGGTCCTCCCTGGCTGCAGGTTCTCCTGTGGGAGAGAAGCGGACTGTGGCCTGCCCTACCTCCGGCCTGACGTGACTAATGGCCGACGTCGTGGTGGCACAGGGGACATCAGTTTCAGTGTGGCTAGTGGCCTGCTCTACTTCAGGCCTGACGTGACTAATGGCCGACGTCGTGGTGGCACAGGGGACAACAGCTTCAGTGCGGCTAGTGGCCTGCTTTACCTCTGGCCTGACGTGACTAGTGGCCGACGTCGTAGTGGCACGGGGTTGTAGCTCTGGTGCAGCTAATGGCCCGTACCATGGAGCTAAGAGGACTCGTAGCAGAGGGACGAACTGTGGCCGATCCTGCCTCGTACCCAGTACGGCTTGTGGCCGGTACTGCTACGCTACTCTGGGGGGAACGACTACAGGAGTCGGACGACTTATGGCCTGTCCTGCCCGACCGACACGCGTCCGTGCCGCGGCCCTGTAGCGGGGGTGCAACTGGGGAACGGACTGCGGCTGGTTCTGCCCCGTAACCGGTATGACTATGGCCAATACCGCGACGTTGCGTGGAGTTGTAAACTCCACCTCTTACCTGGCGAGTGGAATTTCGGCCGGAGACTAGGCGCCGGCGACTGCTACCTTTCCGGGGCACCACCTGGGAGCAAGAGGGGCGCCGGGAAGAGATACAGGTGCGCCGTTCCTGTTCCCAGCCGGTCAGTGTCAGTGGCGGCCCCCCCGGTGGTACTGGGGGGTTGGTGTCGTCTGCACTGGCCGTCGCGTCGTCTGCGGCCTCAACCCCTAACTCCTGTATTTCATTTGCCCAAATCTGGCTAGTGATTCAGGTATTGCAAACTTTCACCACATGTACTGTACAGTGTTCCATATAACTACATACCCCACCCTAATTCTACTGGAATGCAGAAGTCGGACGACTTATGGCCTGTCCTGCCCGACCGACACGCGTCCGTGCCGCGGCCCTGTAGCGGGGGTGCAACTGGGGAACGGACTGTGGCTGGTTCTGCCCCGTAACCGGTATGACTATGGCCAATACCGCGACGTTGCGTGGGGTTGTAAACTCCACCCCTTACCTGGCGAGTGGATTTTTTTTTTTTTTTTTTTTTTTTTTTTTAGATTCGCCACACTGGTGTGGCACGGGCTCGGGGTGGAGAGCCGTCAGAGCATTTGCCCAAATCTGGCTAGTGATTCAGGTATTGCAAACTTTCACCACATGTACTGTACAGTGTTCCATATAACTACATACCCCACCCTAATTCTACTGGAATGCATCAAACACCAACCAGAACTCAACTACATTGCCTCAGATGCCCACCTAAAAGTCGGATGACCCCTTCTAAACTCAATAAAAACACTTCATAATAGGTTTCAGATCACCTAAGTTCAGCTAAAACACTTAAGGTGTTGCGAATGCACACCAAACTTGACTAATGTGATACACCGACAAATGCCTAAACTTGGTCAAAATATCAAATGCCCGCTTTAACTAAAATATTTTCAAACACTCATGTAGAATCAGATAAAATGCTAAGTAAACTCATACACTCCACTACATGAAAATGCTTGAAATTCCCACCTAATGTCAAGTTAAATACTTCAGAGCTCACTCGAAAATGACCAAATGCTTCAGGTGTTTCAGATGCCAACTTAAAAGGTTTGCAATAGGAGTTTCAGATCCCCGCCAGAATTCGACTAAATTGGTTCAGACATCCATCTTAACGCAACAAAAGCTCTTCACACACCCACTAAAACTTCTCTTCCTCCCTGGTGCAGGTGGTGCAACTGAAGGAGCTGCTAGAGGTGCGTCACAGTGTATTCATCATCGGGCAGGCAGGCACAGGCAAGACCCAGGTTTGGCGTACCCTCTTCAGGACCTTGCACAACATGAAGAAGAAACCTGTCTGCTTCGACCTCAATCCCAAAGCGGTCACCACAGACGAGCTATTTGGATATATCAACCCTGCGACTCGGGAATGGAAAGATGGTACAGGCTGTTTATCTCTCTACCATGTATCTGTGTATTTTTATGTACTGTATACATGTCTTGAACCCTATCGATCTATGTTTGTCAGTTTAACTTTATCTTCATATACAGCATCTGTCTTGTCTGTTTGTGCCCTGACCTCTTCTCCAAACCATTCGACGTGTGAGAGTTCTGAAATATTAGCCCTACAGATGGCAACTGGAAGCATTGTGATTTAGTGATGAGACAGTATGCCAGTCTATTTACATGTCTAGTTTTCCATCTCTGTTCATGTATGATTTGATGTTAACCTGAATGAAGTAATCAAAAACAAGCTTTAAATAATACATGAATCATGTAACACAAGAGAGGAAGGATGATTTTAGAGACTAACTTTCAGCCTTTGTCAATGACTAAAGATTGGGATGATTGGATTCTCTCTCTCTCTCTCTCTCTCTCTCTCTCTCTCTCTCTCTCTTTNAAAACAAGCTTTAAATAATACATGAATCATGTAACACAAGAGAGGAAGGATGATTTTAGAGACTAACTTTCAGCCTTTGTCAATGACTAAAGATTGGGATGATTGGATTCTCTCTCTCTCTCTCTCTCTCTCTCTCTGTATATATATATATACTGTCTATATATATATACTTAGTATACCGAAGTATTTATCTGCGTGTATTTTACATTAATAAAAAAAAAACATGAACTCAAGAACAAGAGTAAAATTTATTGAAAAAAGCAATTAAGGAGTGTTTTAAGGATCTGTGTATTTACCTTTCTGTCTATAAGCTACATCTCTCTGTGTCAATCCCTACCTGTCAACAAATGTGTGATGAACTTTGATTATTATTGCAAATAAGAATGCTGCCTAATTTCTTTATGCTGTATTTGAGGTTGACTTCATCATGTGCCTAGATTTAACACTTTTCCCTCTGTGTGTGTGTGTGTGTGTGGATGTGTGTGTGTGTGTGGTGCAGGTTTGTTCTCAAGCCTGATGCGGGACCAAGCCAACATGCCAGGTGATGCGCCCAAATGGATCATCCTTGATGGTGACATTGACCCCATGTGGATTGAGTCACTTAACACTCTCATGGATGATAATAAGGTCAGTTCATTGTATTCAAGGCAGTTTCAGCTTCATCTTAGACTCTTAGCTCCTTTTTAACCTTAAATCGCAAAAACGAATGAAGGGCCATAATACTGTTTGTTTTTAAGTACTTAACAAGGTAGAATATATCAGGCTTCGTTACACTGCATCATTTTAAGTGCCATCTGTAATATGGGAGACAAGCTGATCAAAACAGGCGATCAGATCTCGTTATGCAGCAATTCCCTAAACTTCTATCAAAATGTTGAGGCATACCTTCCCCTCACCCTCTAAGTTTTAAGCATACGGCCATTTTCCCGATAGTGGACTTGTTCTGAAGTTGTATTCATTCATAGCCTAGAATCATTGTTTAAGTAATTTTCATTTACCAGACATATTCATACCTTTGTCATACTCATCTCCGTTTGTTATCTTTGATATAATGATAAACTCAATTACTCATCCTCCCTCACCTACCTCCCTGCGTTCTAACTCTCCTCCTCATTTACCTCACTCTTCTCCAGCAGCACTAACATTCTATCCCTCACTCATCTGTCATTTCACTTCCTCCATCCTCCATGTGAAATGGAGGGATCTGACATGGCCTTCACTACTAGAAACTTCTTCCCTACTTGAGAGCTTTCTAAAAGTGAATAAAATTGTTTGGTGGCAGCAAGAATAACACGAAGTTTACATATTCTGTCTGAAAGGGTTATCTCCTTTCCTCTCCCTCCCCTCACCCATCTACCTAATTCTCTCCCTGATCCCCACAGATCCTGATATCAACAGGTAATGAATGCATCTCCCTGACACCTCAAATGCGATTGCTGTTCGAGATCTGCCGTCCTCTCACCTCTGTCCCCTTGTTTTCCTTACCCTTATCCCTCCTACCTTCCTCCTTATTCACTTCCCTACCATTGTCTAGCACATTTTTCTTTCCTCTTGCCTCCCTCCTACCTTCTCTTCCCGTCCCATCTCCACTCTCTTCCTCTTTCACCTTCCCTCTTCCCTTCACCTCCAGAGACCATGAGCCCCTAGAAGCAACGAGAACCCCTCCCTGATGCTTAAGATGCGACAGTTGTTTGAGACCCGCCGCCCTCTCACCCACTTACTCCTACTCCTCCTTGCATCTTGCCTCTCTCCCTCCTTGCCTCCCTCACCCTGATAAGTGTCTCCCTGTTTGAGATCTGCCTCCCTCTGTCACTTCCACCCTCCTTCCCTCCCTCACCTTCTTAACTCTCTCCCTCATCCCCATCACACTCTCCATCTCATCCCTTACTCACCTCCCTATCTCCTTTCATTTATACCACCATTCTCTTATCTATCTCTCTGTTCCTTTTCCATTCCAACACCCACTCCCCTTTCCTCTTTATCCCATATATTCATTCTGCCCTTCCCTCTTACCTATTTGTTTGCCGTTTTCCTTCTTTCTCACTCCTCCCTCCACCCCTCCACCTCTCCCAGCATTACTGTCTTCACTCACATGCTGCACAGGTTTCCTTCTCATTCCGCAGATCCTGTAAGCAACAAAAACATATCCCTCTTCTCACTGCAGTTTGAGGTCAGCCACCGCTCATTCACATCCCTATCTCTCTCTCTCTCTCTCTCTCTCTCTCTCTCTCTCCCTTTGCTCTCACTTCTCTCCACGCCCCCTTTCCTGCCTTCCACCAGTCACGCCTCCCAACACACTTCCTCCTTACCCCAGTCACTCATTCCACTTTCCCGCTCAGTCTTGTCACGCACTCCTTCTCCTATCTCACAACTTCCTCCCATTATCCTTCTCACGCCCCTTACCATTCTTTCTCTCACCACAGTCAACCATTCTTCTCTTCTGTCTGACAGCTTTCCACCATTTTCCTTCTCATGCCCCCTTACCATTCCTTTCCCCTCTCCCAACAGATCTTGACCCTAGCCAGCAACGAGCGCATCTCCCTGACGCCCCAGATGCGCCTGCTGTTTGAGATAAGCCACCTGCGCACCGCCACCCCAGCCACTGTCTCCCGCGCTGGCATCATCTACCTCAACCAGGGCGACCTAGGATGGAACCCGTTAGTTTTATTATTAGTAGTAGTATTATAATTATCACCCGCCCTTAGAAGGCGGAGCGATTATGTTTTTCTCTGTCTCTGTGTGTGTGTGTGTGTGTTCTCCCATAATATCTCATGAGCAGCTTGAGCTATCAACGTGAAACCTTCAGAGCATCAAGATATGGCCAAAGTCATGGACAACTTCGAAAATGGACACTGGGGGTCAAGGTCAAGGTCACCAAAATGGCTGCCAAAGGTCAACTAGTTTTTACCGCCCGCCTTTAGCACCATTATATCTCAGGAACGGCTTGAGCAATCAACATGTAACCCTCAGGGTATCAAGATATGGCCAAAATCTTGGAGTTGCCCAACAGTATATTCGAGTGGGCGATTAGCATTCGGCTCCCGAATGCTTTTCTTTCATTTGTATTATTATTAGTAGTAGTAGTAGTAGTATCAACCATGTTGTTCTTTTCTGTCTCTATGGTGTCTGTTTATGTCCGAGTAAATCTGTTCGTGGTTTTTTTGATATTGTTAAGGTTGAAGAGAGTGTGTCTAGCTGATATGATCATGTAGAAAGAATCGGTATAAATAGGACGGTGAAAAGTGTAGACTGTATGTAAGTTTGAAAAGAGGAGGTATGGTAAACGAAGAGGGTGAATAGATATTGTAAATGAGTGTGCGAGAAAATAAGGTATGGAAGCGGTGAAGGCTAGGGCGACAAGCGATCGAGCTGGTTAGATGAAAGTTTTACGGAGGACCACATCACAAGGGTTGGCACCCCCTTTTTGACTTGAAAGTTGCCGTATTTACTCCATTTGCTCAGTAGTATTAAACACATATACAGTATGTGGATGGTTATGCCTGTGCGGTGGATTCCTGAGCCTTGAATGGTGAGTGAATGGCCACGCAGTAGATTAGTTCGTCTTCTGTTATGTTTTTCTTCTTTCCTGCTTTCTGGGCTCAACCTCATCCCATCTTTGGATGGGAAAAGAGAGGCGGAATGACGATGATGATGATGACTACCTCCACTGACGAAGCTAGAAGAGGCTATGTATTCACGGGTGTCTGCCTGTCTGTGCACAAGATATCTCAAAAAGATGTTAAAGGATTTCCATGGCAGTTGCTGGATTGCTGGGTAGTGCGTCAAGGAAGAGTTGCTAAGATTTTGAGGTGGATACGGATCCGGATGTAGAAAATCATAAGTTATATTGCCGCTGGTGGAGGATGTGCTCTATACAAACTGTTTAACATGGCAGACTAAGATCGTACAATTATTCTAAATGCCTATGTGAGATCGTGAAAGTACTCTTTTGGTTGGGAAGAGGTATTACTGGTGTAAATCATAAGTTTTGCTAGCCTCGGTAGAGGTATGTGCTCACAGAGTGCTCTCTAGTTCCTACTGCTGTTTGTGATTTGTTTACGTATCTTTGTCTGTCTGTCTGTGCCCTGTTCCTTTGTTTGCTCTGTACGTGTTCATGTTTGTTTTCTGTTATTTGGTGTCTATACTGTATGTGTCTGTCATGATCTCTTGTACAAACAGACTGACAGACACCAGTTTTCATGATGTTGGACTCCACTTAAACAGCAACAGATAATCTAGTAATACCTCCTTTAAGGTGTTCCAGCTTGAGACTGGGCCACAGACTCCATTACGTTTAAAAGTAAATGATCAGCCTCGTCCCTTTCGTAGCCTTACGTGGTCAGATAACTGTAGGTATCTCTCGGGAACTGAAGCTATCTGCATGGTTGGGAAGTCTTTCCTGTTGGCATTCTTACCACTACACTTGGGACACTGTTAAAAGATTACAGTAGTGATCTGTTCCTTTTCAAATACAGCAAACATACACACAGTAGGCTGGAACTTAGACATCTATCAGAAAATACTCTTTTATATGAGACTAAAAAACAGAATAGCCTTGTTTGAACATAGCCACTGGAAAAAAAAAAAAGTTGTAGAGGACAGTATAGTGAGCAAGAAAATACTGTTGATGCCTTAGTAGTAATTATTTCCATATAACATCGGCACAATTTCACGGTCTCCTTCACTTTGTCACCTCTTATTATCCTCTCTCTCTCTCTCTCTCTCTCAAACACACACACACACACACAGTTCCTCCCTTTCTCTCTCCTCTCAGTTTCCGTCTTTGTCCTCCTCCTCCTTCATTTATCTACCTTCTGTCTCCATCCTTCCCCTCCTACCTCATTCATTTCCTTTCTCACTACCTTGCCCCCTTACTCTTGCCCTCTCCCCTTTATGCCTTTCTATCTTCTCTTCCTCCCTCACCCTTCCCTTTTTCTCCATACCTCTCCCTTCTTCCTCTGTCCCACGCCTCTCTCCTTCCATCTCTTCTTCCTTCACTCACCGCCTTGTCCCACCCTCAGGTATGTAACTAGCTGGATTGATCGCCGTGAAGTGCAGAGCGAGAAGGCCAACTTAATGGTCCTCTTCGACAAGTACATCCCAACCTGCCAGGACATCCTACGAGTGCGCTTCAAGAAGATCACCCCCATGCCGGAGATCAGCCACCTCATGATGCTCTGCCAACTCCTCGACTGCCTTCTCACCCCCGACGCCGCGCCCCCCGACAGCCCGAAGGAGTTGTATGAACAGTACTTCGTCTTTGCGCTCGTCTGGGCCTTCGGTTCGGCGCTCTACCAGGATGGGGTGAGGCAGTTGTGTGGGTTGGTTGTAGGGTGGGGAAGGGGTGAATTGTTTTGTCTTGTTTGTTAACTTCTCCACTTCAGTGGCCAATTTTTTACCGCTCTTCCCTCTCTCTTCACACTTCATTCTCACTTCCATATGTCTTTCATTCCCCAGTCACCTTCTATACCTTTTATTATTTATGGAATTTAGTAAGTGCGTCCAGCAAGTTTCATATCAGTCTACTTCCTAGATGATTGTACCCTATATTCTTTCTCATTCTTCGTGCATATAGCTTGTCCCCCATCCCTCTCCCATTCTTCACCCTTCCCTCTCATATCCGTGATTCACCCTTTCATACACCTGCTCTCCACCAGAGCACTGACTATCACATGCAGCTCAGAAAGTGGTTTCAGTAGGTTCCACAAAATTTATCTACACTTGCACCTTATTCTCTTGTTTTTTTTCTTCTTTCCTATTCATTACCTACAATCACCCCGCATCACTTACATAAACTACAAGAATGACGTCTGGACAAAATCCACCAAAGAAACAACAACACATCAGCACACTAAGCAACACACACATCACCAACGCTGACAAGCATATTACAAAATTTACCAAGATTACTCAACGCAGAGAAACACAATATTTCACGAGAGACAGCACAAGACGCTAGAACCCAGACTTAACGCCAGAGATTGCTCGCCTCATTATACAAAGAGACTCCCTCAAACATAACTCATCTCACTCTTCCCCACACACACACACACACACCCCCACGCACACACCCCCACACACACACACACACCCCCACACACACACCCCCACACACACACACACAAGACATCATCACAAGGTTCCAACAATTCAACAGCGAAATTGACAACAAAACTGACTCAAAGAAACCACAAAACTGGAAAGTCTTTGTATCAACACTTAGACACTCCAGCTACCCCTCCTGGCTGTACAAACACTCAGCTAACAGTATCAGTAAATAAAAACCAGGCACCTGAAAGTTCCACGCAGCCATCACCTGTCACCTCCAACATCCAATATATCCCTCCTTATAAAGAACTAGCAGGGAACAGGGCACTACCCGGAAAAAAAAAATAGGACTGCGCATACCAGCTTTGCCTGGGACCTTAGGAGACCACTCCCCTTGCGGCAGACGACCCTCGGGGTCCCATTTTACCCATTGGTTCCACGTTCCCCCTTGAGCCCATTTCCCTAGTGATAAGCTCGCAAGGACAGATTCCTTCCATGGACCTATTCTCTCATTATCCACACACTCACTTGTCAGAGACCTATTTTCCCACTAACCACCCACTCTTACCCATCTATTCCCCAAGGACCTATTTTTCCCCACTACCCACCCACCCATTCACCTACATTTACCCACACACACACACACACACACACACCCATCCTGCCCACCCACTTACTCATCCACGCTGCTCCATATCCTGCCCGTTCACTCACCCATCCACGCTGCCCCACCCTGCAGCACCGCAACCACCCAAACCTGCCTCTCCAACCCATGCGTTGTAACAATAGTGGTATGATTATAGGACAAAGTTAAAAACTCAATAGTAACTGATCCCCAAGTTTCACCATGTTCACTTGATTAGGTCTAATTTCGGCCATCATAGGTGCCTCTTTAACAACTTTATAACCCACAATTATTTTTCCGGTAAAAAGTTACCCCTGTTCAACGCCGTTGGAGCCCTCCAAATAGTTGCCCGTGATTTCCATAGTGGACAAGCACACAGACGAACAGGCATTCACACTTGGAAAAATATAGATAAGAATCGCAGACATTCATGAACCACTACGCAAACATGTCACCTTGCACCAATACGAAAGAATCTTCTTCTGAAAAAGAATCTTCTCTGTATAGACAGTCTTTGCCACTTGATCACAACGTAACCTCCTTCACTCCAGAACTGACACGTAACGTTATCAATAAATCCCAGGAACTCTACAAATACGGGGTTGGATGGAATCAACATCCTGCACCAGAAATATTTAAAACCACATGAGATGTAGGCCCTAACAAACATCAGCAATTACTCATTCGCACATTGTACATTCCTGACACTGGCAATGTGGAATGATCATTCTTAAAACCAAATAAGTACCCGGCGCACCCTTCTTCATTGAGGTTCATTACACTGCTTAGTACGCCGCACAAGATAAGTGAACGTCTCGTTCTTAACAAAATTACATCTCATGTCCCCCCTTGCTCCCTCACAACACAAGTTTCGAACACCACACTCCACAAACACCATGATAACCAATCTCAGCACTCATCTGACGGCATCAGATACGTGAGACCCGCACAATGTGCACTTTTTACAACGATAAACATATGTAAAATCTTTGATGCCATCCCCTGACGCAAACTAATCACCAAAATCTACAACACAAACATGGCATGCCAACTACCTATCTGGCAGACAAGCAGATGTTACACACAAGGATAAGTCATCATGAGCACAAAATTTCCTTTGACAGAGTTCCACAGGGGTACGTTTGTTTTCACTCACACTTTTCTACGAATACACACTTAACATTCCCACACACTAACCGACCACAAACATTGCCTCATTATCTGCTGACATTACCATAATAACCACCCACCACATCGCGGACACAGCCTGCACACTGCAACAAAACTACCTCAACAAATTTCAGACTTGAGTCGAGGGCATCAATCTGACGACTGCTTCGGCAAGATAAAGCTCTACACTTTAGCTCTACATTTATCACAAACTGGAATCATGAGCACAGGTATACCCCTAACATCACACTTAATATACCTGTGACACACACTTCCTCCATTACTATCCTTGGGGTGAATGACACAGGATTCACCTTCAAGGAGCGCATACAAGACATCAAGAAGCAGTGCACCCCTAGAATTAATGCACTCAAGGCAATTATAAGGACAGACTTTGGGCAACAAAAAGAAACATCCTGCCTACTCTACAAATAATAATTCAGATCAGTGATGTCCTGTGTCTACCCAGCATGGGCTCCGATCCTGGCTAATATCCACTGCAACATCTTGTAGATCATACAGAACAACGCTCTACACATGATTATTGACTGCATCAGTACTACACCCACCGCTCAGTTACACTTTGAAACTTAAGTTCTCCCTGTTAGAAAACATACTGACATGACAGGCACACAGTTCTGATCGGTAGCCTGCGCTGAAATGACACCACTGTTATTATATGACAGTCACACGACAAAAGTAGACAAAAAATAGTCACCACACAAAAACATTACTAGACACTTCAAAAACATCCCACCTTCACACTTTCCAACTCTAGTAATGAAGAAACACCTACTCACTTACTTCAGGCGCAGGGCAATACAACACCTCAATCAGAATAGCATACTGCAAGCCACCTCCCGATATCCATCCATCAGATGCCCCTTTAAATAAAGCTGACGGAATTCAGCTAGCTAGGGTTAGATCATCCAGCTCCCCTCAGTTGCCAGCTTAGACTGGAGGTGGGTGGAATTACAGATGACTCGTGTCCCACTTGTAGAATAGGCTCACGCAGCATAACACTCATTATGGAGTACTGCACAGCACATGCCACACTGAGATGCAGACACAACATTAACGGTGTAGGTAACCTATGGGACGACCCCATAGGGGCAGTTGCTTACTTGCTGTCCATGGGTCTGCTGGATCAGGCATGACTCAGATTAGAAAAACAACAACAGCAACTTTCCACACTTGCTTCCCATCCCTCTCCCCATTTATCTCTCCCTCATCCTCTCCACCTGAACATCACCTAGCGTGCAGAGTTTTCTAAGTGGTTCCAGCAAGATTTTCTAATGTTCTAGTTTCAGTCTGCTTGCACCTTGTTCTTTCTTTCTCGTTTTCTTACCTCCCACACCTATTCTTGCTATTCTCTCCAGTGCAATTGTCGATCCTCTCCTTTCCCTATCACATTCCTCTTCCATCCCTTTCCATTTCCACTTTCTTTCTTCTACATTCATACGTCTTTCCTCTCCCCCCTCACATACTTCTTTTTTCCTTCATTCCTACATCCTCCCCCCTCCCTTCCGACTTTCTTGCCTCTCCCACCTTTCTTTCCCTCTCCCATCTTTCTCAGTCCTCTCTCTCCACCAGAATATCGACTACCGCGTGGAATTCAGCAAGTGGTTCCAACAGGAGTTCCGCACGGTAAAGTTCCCCTCTTCCGGCACTGTCTTTGATTACTTCATCGAGCGTGAGAGCCTCCGGTTTGCCCCGTGGTCTGAGAAGA
This sequence comes from Birgus latro, assembly GCA_018397915.1. Lineage (NCBI taxonomy): Eukaryota > Metazoa > Arthropoda > Malacostraca > Decapoda > Coenobitidae > Birgus > Birgus latro. The sequence continues at coordinate 14,037 of JAGKTI010004850.1, read as the reverse complement.
TACCAAAATTTGAGCTGGATCCGGACACCCCGTTGCAGGTGAGTTCTGTACTGGGTTATATCTTTCTCATCCCTCTTCTCCTCTTCTCGTCTCGTTCCTTCTCTTCTCTTATCATATCCTCTCTCCTCTTCTTTTATCCTGTCTTCTCTTCTTTTCTTGTCTTTTTTTTCCCTTTTTTTCCTTTGCTCTCCTTCCCTTTCTTCTTCTCTGCTCTCCACTCCTCTCATCCACTGTCGTATTGTAAGGATTTTTATTCATCAACATCATCCTAACCAGATTTCTTGCCAAAATGTAGTATTTTTTTTTTTTTTTTTTTAGCATTTCCATAATACTTACAGATCCCCTAAGTTATGTGAAAATCAAAGTTTACCAGCATATTAATAAATGATAAAGTTGTACTTTTATATTCCTGTTTGCCAAAATTACTGTCACAGTATAACCCAAGTGTATATGATCATTTTCTGGGTGATATCAGATTATAGGATGTATAATGGAAAGTATTGCAAATGTTGCTTGATGTCAGCCCTTGGTGTCCTAGGAAAGTAATTATGTGGACTTAGGAGTCTTCTTGGTTTGTCGTTCTTGCAGTTCACTCCATCTCAAGTCACAGTGCTCTTTTGTAGTGTATAGTTTTTAAAACTGTGTTCAAGGACATGAAGAGCACAGCAAAGAATATCGTCGATATTCATTATCGTTATCATTACCATCATCGTGACCCCTATTCTCACATAAAAATGGGGTGTGGTGGGATCCAAAATACATGGAAAGAGAAACCTTAACAACAGAATATCCAGTGAAACTGGCTACATGATCATCATTCAAGGCTTCACAATCCTGACTCCACCCTATGAACATAATCATCTTCCCATATTTTGTTGTGTTTTTTCATTATAAATATGATTCACATATACAGTACCTGTCAGGTGTATAATAATCACATAATCGACAATCTAGGTGAAATAAAAAACATACCTGGTAGCCACTAGGTTGTGCAGTCTCCTGAACATAAGAGATTATCACCAAATGCTGTAAATGTTAATCCAGTCAGCCATAGTCTTTTTATTATTATTATTATTTTCCCTGATCCTGTGTTGTGTAATATTAATAGAAATTCTGAGATGGATATATTGTGTGTAGGATTGAGATTTTATAGTAATAATTATGGTCTAAGGTTTATATTAATACATTGATTCTGGTGAGGTCATTCGGAAAATACATATACTGTATTTATTCATTTTATAGTTTATAGGCACACACACACAGAGACTTTACGTAAACAGAATGTCTATCGTTCAAGGGAAGTCTTTTCATGCTGAGAAGAGAAGCTTTTGTTATCTACTAGTACATTTTCTTACCTAACTGTATTGTTACAGGACTAAATCAGGCGTATTATATACTGTCTTGTCTTTCTAATTCATGACGCATTTCTTTAAATTTATGAATGGTTTTAGTACACACAATTTCATTTGGTGGCTGGTTCTGTGGGTCAGTTGTTCTTATCAGGAAACTGTACTTCCTTACGTCCTTATAACCTCGTATACCTGCAGTTCTCAGCTTTATCGTTTTTACTCTCAGTTTGCAGGCATTTTGTAGTCTTTTTTTTTATCAATTTCCTTGTTTTTTTTACACTTCTTTCTTCCAGTGAGAGAAAAATCAGTCATTTAAACCTCTTTGTAACTTAAATCCCACAAGCTTTTCATCCATTTCATGACAATTCTTTTGCACGTTTTATTTTTTTTTTTTACGTTGGAGCCATACAACTCCAGCATTTTCAAACTTTATCCAAACCAATGTTGTAATTATATTCCTAATCATGTTTTCGTCCACATAATGCCACTTTCATACTGGCCAATAGTATGCACATATTTCATACCTGTTTTCATATGGGCTTTATATGCTCAGTTTTACCTGCTTACTTGGAAGACGATAAGTAAGAGCAGTGACAACATGTTTCGTTCTTGCTGGAGATTACTTTGAAATATACCTTCACTGCACTCAAACCATTACTGTCACTGCATTTTCACTGGTACAGCTCCTTCCCAACCCTGCCACATTTCCAGCTTATCCCACCAATTTTATCGTCCCCCACTCCTGCTTCTTTTTCCCCGTCTCGACACTGTCATTCCTAGTAATTCTACAACATCCTTTTTCACAGGATATACACTCCATTCCCACCACCACCGCCCACCAAGTTTCAGTCCAGTGCCATCCATTTCTTGACTCACCACGCCCGCTTCTTTACCCCCTCCCCCCTTTTGACGGTTTCAATGTACGATGCAAGTCATGCAGTCGACGAGACGTGT
>JAGKTI010004850.1:0-11342 GCA_018397915.1 Birgus latro | reverse complement strand
TTTATAACCCCATCCATATACAGACTGAACAACCATGGAAACATGACACATCCTTGTTTCAATCCGATCTTCAAATGGAAAAATTCACTCAGTTCACCATCCACACGCACTGCAGCCTTAGCACCCTCATAACATACTCTTCATGGCCTTTAACTACTTCCCATCTACTCCATATATTCTTAATACTTTCCACAATCCTTGTTTATCCACCATGTCATATGCTTTCTCCAAATCCATGAAGGCTGCATACAACTACTTTCCCTTCTCTAGAAACTTTTCCACTAAAGATCTAAGAATGAATATCTGATCTACACAACCTCTTCCCTTCCTAAAACCTCCCTGTTCTTCTCCAACAAATTCCTCTGTTATTTCCTATAACTCTGTCAATAAGTATCCTACCATATAGTTTTCCTATTACACTAAGAAGGCAAATGCTCCTATGATTACCACACACTTCTTCCCCTTTTCCTTTGTACAGGGGAGTAATTATACCTGACTTCCAAGCCTCCGGAACTCTACCTTCCTCCCAGGCCAATCTGCACACCTTCCATATCCATTTGTATTACTATCTCTCCCCCTTGTTTCAGCATTTCACCACACACTCCATCAATTCCTGGGGCTTTCCCTATTTTAACTTTCTTCATTGCTTCCACCACTTCCATTATACTGATTTCTTCCTCTCTTCCCACAACCCTCCTTCTCCCAGCCATTCACCAGCCACTTATACTTGCATTACGTTCATTCTCTATGTTCAACAATTCATTAAAGAGTTCTCTCCATCTGTTCACTTTTTCTCCCTTCTCCACTAGTAATCTACCATTTTTATCTTTCACTCCCCAGCTAACTTCTTTGGCACCCTGTCTAACTCTCTGTACCTCTGTATTTTCTTACATTCCCTCCACTTTACACTCAAATTCCTTCCAAATTCCTCATCCACTCCTTCTGTCTTACTAATCTTTTCACCGTTCTCCTTCTGTCTACATATAACTCTCTCTTCCGTCTCTCAACTTCTTCGACGCCCCTGTTCCTCATCCACTCATTATTTGCTTTCTTCTTTTGTGCCACAGCCTCTCTCACCTCTTCAGTCCACCATGCTGTTCCCTGAACCCCCTTTCGTCTTCTCTTCACCCCACACACTACCTCACATGCTGCACAAATTTCGTCTGTGAATATCTTGCACACACCTTCCACGTCCCCTATCTGCTCCCGTCTATATTTACCCAATCGCTCGTCCACTTCCCTTTTATATTCTGCCTTTATTCCATCCTTTTGTAACTTTTTTACCCTCCTTGTAAGAACTACTTCATTCTGTCCTTCCCTTCCCTTCTTCTCTTCCTTCATCTTGGATTCTGATTCTGGCCACCACCAAGTGGTGGTCAGAAAGCCCACTCCCCCAACCTCTGTATACTCTTGCATCCATTACACACCTTCTCATCCTTTCATCCACACACATATAATCAATCACTGCCTTCCGTTCATTCAGTTCACCATCAACCCTTCTCAACACTCGCCACGAATCCTATGGATCATTTTGTGCCTGAAGAGGGTAGTAGCGATCTTTAATCTTTCTATTTTTTTTTTTATTTCACTCAAATAACTTCGCAGAATCAGCTACATTCTCTCCGGGAGACATTATTTTTTGTCTTTTTTTCATCATCCTCAAACATGCGAGTATTCTGATAGGTGTCTGTTTCAATGTTACCCATAATACCATTGATATAAACTAAAACATTACAGGAGCTAATGCTGATACCCGTGGAACTCCACTTGACACCACCCTTGGGTTAGGGTCATTTATTATTTTCCTCATTTTTGTTCAACTACAATTTTTGTCCATGCGTTTTACGAGGTTTCTTATAACTTCTTAAATTTCTAGTTTCTAAACTAGTCTTTGATTGGATACATGATTTAAAGCTTCCTTGAAATATGGAGGAATATAGGTAACCGTTTGTGTGTGTGTGTGTGTGTGTGTTCAACTATTTGTATTCACCTATATACAGTATATTTTATATGAGTTGAGCTGTACGCATTCTTTCCTGCCTCCAGGTTTACAAGTGTCCAATTTATCTTTCAAAAGTATAGATATTTTTAGTTATTACATCGCCTTCACCTAAGTGATGTAATTTTGTTAACTATACAGTATTTTCGTAACATCACCCAAACACCCTGGCATATTAGGTTTACGGTGCGGTCTTTTGTTTTCCCACCATCGTCTCGATGTAATCATCTCCATGAATCCTTGTACTATGTGAACACGTATGTAACATTATCATATCACTCTCTCCTCTCTCTTACAGTGCAGGTTGTTTAAGCCCTTGTAACCTCTTCTCCTACTGCAATTCCCTCTTGAATGGTACCATTTGCATAGGCACTCTTTTCAGAAAATGTTCTCTAATTTGCTGATATGATTCTCCAAGTGGGGAAACCATGCTGCTGCAGTGTATTCCAATGTAGGTCTTACCATTGTGACTGCCGGACCCTGCCAGTGGTAGAGGCTAGCAGGGGCCAGTCTAGTATTGCGCTAGTCTCTGAGTCAGTCACTTAATCAGAAGAGAATTAGGCCAGACTGGAGCCCCCAAGGCGGCCCCAGCAATATTCCCTGTACCTAGCTAGATGCAAGTCAAGGTTTCCCAGAGATTGAGCTACATTCACAATTATTAAGTTGAAAATTTTTATAAATACTTGAAGATGTACGAAGTCAGAGTCATGATATGTCATGTCACCTGTATTATCGTTTTAGGATCCTTCTGTTCCTTTTTAAGCCACAAACCCCCTAGGGTCTGACAACAAGCAGTTTGACTGCTCTGTTTATCAGTTTACCTAGTATTTCTTCACTCATTAAGTCAGTGTTGTTCTTATGTTCACCTGAAGGTTATATGTCCCGCTAGTTATTTCATTTATATGCTGTTCTGGTGATAATCCTTGCTGTATTTTTATATCCAGGTCCTTCTCCTGTGTAGTTTTGCCAGTGTCTCGCATCCTCAGTTTATAATCATCATGGTCTTTTCTTGCGTACAGCCATCTCAGTCACGCGGCATTTACTAGCACTTGATTCACTCTTCCATAACCGACTCCATCTGTGAAGCTGATCCAGGTCTTCTCAGTTCTCTACAACTATTCCCATCTACAGTTAATTTCATAATTTTTGTATCATTGACAAACTTATTCACATATTATCAAGCTTCATTTGGCATCTGGTTTACGTATATCAGGCACATTATGAGGGCCAAAACTGCTCCCTGAGACACTGCTTCGTACTTCTTTCCGTGATGAAATTTTTTCTCTGCTCATACTATTCTCTTCGTTTGTCAGCCATCTCAACGTGTGTGTGTGTGTGTGTGTGTCCAGTTCTGATGGTAGCGAAATAGACATAGTCCCTCATTTGGCATAATTTCTATATTGCTAACTTAAATTTAAATTCAGTTGGATGGCAAGTTCTGGACATTTATTCCTCGTGTGTAAGAAACTTTTCTAACATTATTTCAATTTGTTTTCACACGACGTAGGTCGTTATAACGCTGTCGTACATTTTTATACTACAGTACAGAGGGATCGCGTTATCCGTGTGATCAGCTCTCTTCTCCTTATCCCTGAGGACTGTAAGATAATCAAAGCTCGCCGTATATACGAAATCTGTCAAGTATCGCAAGGTGCAGTAGTGCATCGCAAAAAGCAAAAACTGAGGTGTCATACGCGGTCATTGATTCAGCCGTCTTTGTTTTGATTATGTTCAGAAACTGGTATCCTTGGTTTAATATGCACAAAATCAGTTATATCAGTCTCCATACTGAAAACTGATCTTTCCAATTCAAAATTTTTCATAGTACTCGCCATACATAATATAAATCCTACAAGACTCGTTAGTTAAATGTGCCAGTGTGATAATTTTGGCACATAACTATGCAGACAGTCTCATACTCCAATATTATTGTCAATATGATTTGTGTATTACAATCCTGAATGATATTTTTTTAGCTCTAAAGTGACAGAAATTGAATGATATTGTGTGACAGGTTATATAAACATTTGAACAGCTGACCTGATCTCTTGTGCCGAAACTGAGGAAGACCAGCCCACACGAAGCAAACCATTGCATCACCGAGTCACCATGGCTTAAATATTCTCAGTATCTGAGCGCTACGTTTATGAGCGATAATTAATTATCTTTTAGCTCCTAGGTGGCGAAAATTGCTTGTGTGACGAGTTGCATACACTGTACATTCGAACAGCTAGGCTGAGTTCATTCAGCCTGTCTGGGTTTAACAATTAATGCTAGGGGGTCTTGCGAGCTGAGCCCTTCCAATTTGCATTTTTTTTTCTCAGAAGTTACCTGTTTTTAACCAATATAGCACAGTAACTAAAGAATCTAGAACAATCAATTAAAGATCATAATACTCAACAGTATTGCTTCTTTTCACTGGAAATGTTCCCAGGTCTCTAGATGGAGGCATTGTGGAGGTAGGAGATAGTGAATGGAGGTAGCTTTGGGGTACACAGGAGCTGCGTCTGTAGGAACTGACGAATCAGTGGCTAGGGCGAGCTAGCCGAGTGCTTGCCTGGGAGAGAAGGGGCTGCCGTGGCCCCACTTAAACTCGCTCGCACTCCTTCTTGTCCCACCTATTCACTCCTCTGCGCCTGCCCCATGAATGAATCTCTCACATCGTGTACGAGTGGCTTGCTCATTTTGTCTGCTTAATTCTTCCATCTTTTCCAGAGTGACAGTGTCGTAGTGTCATACGGTGTGTGGTGGGGAGAATACCAAGATTTGTACATTACGTTACACAGTACTTGCAGCAAAGGATTACTGTCACACTTGAGCACGTTTTCTATACATGTAACTTTAATTTTCACTGGAGCGCATTTATTTTACTTGTAGCTTTCCTTATCTTCTGGCATTTTCTGTATAAAGGGCACTTATTTGGCTAAGTTCTTATTTCATTATAGGAATGTCGGTAAATTCTTAACTGCTTTTTGTCACAACACTTATTTTTACATATACTAGAAGGTCACTTTCTTTTTCACTTAGCTCGTTTTTTATATCAAAGTTTATACACTATGATACAAAAACTGCACAATAATTGTCCCAAAAGATCTACGATATTTCATTTGAACCCCAAGATTTAATTCTGTGCCGTACAATACAAAACCACTGTACAGTACTTGCCCCAGAAGATCCACTTTCACCTTTCAATTCAACACTTGTTTCCTATCCCGGATGACACACCCACTGTACAGTTTTGGTCATAACATACTCAGTACCGTAGTTTTCGATATCTTCTACGGCATATATATATTTTTCTAGTCTTACTTTACTAAATGAATATCAGTCCCAATTTTCATAAACATATATTGTTTACATTGAAATTTTCCTTATTTCTTTATACTACTTACTGTTTCCATTTTTATGTACACATTTACACAATAGATGCTACACTTCTCCACACACCCACGATGTGTCAGGTTGGGGCGATGTGGATGGTGGTGAGAGGGTGGTGATGCATAGGAGCCGTGAAGGCATGGGAAGGAGGCTGAGAGGCTGTAAATGGTGGCCAGGGCACGTCACTTTACAATCTCTGTCATAACTCTCACTCTCAGGGGTCGTCTTTCTACTCTGTAATGACGATACGGTTATATCTTAAACTCTCCCACACGAACTATCACTCAACTCCTTCCCTGCATGAGTAGGAGGCAGGACAAGGGTGGAGGTGTCAGGGACCAGGCAGCCGCCCTAGGCGGCAAGGAAATCGGACCATGAGGAATCAAAAATCATCATTCCTACCCTTCCTGATTCCAGTGAAAGACTGGCAGTATAGTTCACCCACCTCATATATGCCTTCTTCACACGCTGGGCACAGTAGAAAATGGGTAGGACTTCAACCGCTGGCGGAAGATGCAAATGACTATGACCATTATCCGAGCCACCCTGAACACCTGTTTTATAACGCCTTTCGCCATTATCCGAGCTTTAAGGATTAACCGTGTCACACTTTTTGCCCCAGCATAACCCAGTTAGTTGGGGGGAGGGAGGGAGGGGTTACCCAGTGGGGAATACTAGCAACCTACTGGCTTCTGTCGGGTGTGGTCAAGGCACACAGTTGGATGGCTGGTAGTCGTCCAGAGTTTTTGGTCCACTTTACGAGGAGGATCGTTTTCGTTTTTGAAGGCTCCAACATGCTTGCATGTGTCGGCCTTGTTCACCTAATGGCGGCTCTCCATGCTGCTCGATCTCTGGCAGCCTCCCTATTCAGTCCCTTAACCCTTAAGTCACATTTAATGACCTCATCCCATGTCTTTCTCGGTCTACCCCTCCCAACCCCTCCCCCAATATTAACACTTCTCACCCTCTGTACCCAATTATCCTCCCCCATCCTCTCCACATGTCCAAACCACCTCAGCCTACCTCTCCTCATCACAGCACCAATACACTCCAGTCCCATCCTACCTTTCAACTCTTCTATCGTAAACCCAGCCCCCCCAGGCCTTGCAAGCAGGGACGCACTGCACATCCACCTAATCATTGTCATTTCTGTACGTTTAAACCTGCGAATATCTTCTTCCTTTACTGCCCAGGTCTCACTACCATACAGCATCACACTCCTAACACATGCTGCATACAAAGACCCCTTAGCACGTAAGGAGAGTCCTCTCAATGTCAGGAGAGGCAACAGCTCCCTGAACTTCTTCCAACCACTTCTCACTCTAGCAACCGAGCTAACTCCAGCCCCACCTCCGGCACATAACTTGTCTCCCAAATAACAAAACTCCTCCACACACTCAAGAGACTCACCTGCAAGTTCAACCCTCTCACACCTAACAATCTCCACCTGCTCTCCCCGACACACCGCACACATGAAATCAGCATTATCTCGCAGTGTACCTCTAATACCACTACATCTCTTGTGCACCCACTTATCACAAACACTGCACAAGATGGAATTACTTCCCACACCCATGTGGCAAACTGCACATGGCCACTCTCCCTCTCCTCTGATTGTACCGCCACCAACCCTAGATATCATCACTTTTGTTTTATCTGCATTTACCCTTAAGCCCTTGTGCCCCATACCATCTCTCCACTTCTTAAATCTTTCCTCAGCCTCCCCTTCATTCTCAGCAATCAACACCAAATCATCAGCATACAACATCTCCCATGGGAGTCCCTCTCTGAAGTCACATGAGAGGGCTTCAAGCACCATGATAAACAACAAGGGACTCAAAACTGACCCCTGATGCACACCAACATTCACAGGAAACTCATCACTCAAAGCTCCATTCACCCTTACCTGAGTGTGAGCACCCACGTACATGGCCATAACTGTTGTCCGACCTACTCATTATTTTAGTTCATATCGCCTAACCACTGCAATCGCTAATATTTTTTTCAATTATGATCACTAAAATTATGAGTTTTGCACATTCCCTGATGGAGCTAGTCGGGTCAGAAATTTTCTAAAAAAAATGTACGGAACTCTTTTCTTAATGTGTGTGAGCTACATGACATATTGAAGGTGATGATGGGTCTGTGTAACGTTTGCCGCACGTTTTCCTACTTACTACTAAGGAAAATGGGGACAAGGGAAAATTATTATATTTCGCCAATTTACTCATTTTACTCTGATAATATACTACATTATTTAGCCAAACGATGTACGATATTTGAAGTACAAAAAAGCTATCTAAATTGTGTGTTACAGCTGAGGTCGGCTTGGCGGATTTTGCTGTTTACCAGACCTTTACCCCTGGCCCCTGCTTCACGCGGCCTGGACCAGTGGGGTAAAATTTAACAGTACAGTACGATCTGTGCTTCACATTTCTGGGTCATAATTAAAGTGACCAGGCACTGATTGGTTAAACATAGAAAGAAAAAAAGTCAGAGGTGCTGTTTTAAAGAGGTAAACGTTGCATCCATCCTCTCGCCACCCAGGCCCCAGTAAGCCATGCGACTTTCTCACCGGCATGAATGGCAGATACCACTACTCAGTACCTGTACTGTAGTGTATATTATAATATGTAATCTTGTTTAATACTATCTTCTTAATCCACAAAAGTGTCAGTACTTAATGATTGAGTGATCGATGGTTGGGGTGGTAAAATTTATATAAGATTAGCTAGTCAAGGACTCCAGGAACAACATTTTCCCCTTCGGTTTAGTTACTCTAGTTTCACGGGATCGCGAGGGGAAGTCCAAAACCATTTGCTCGTAGATAACGTGACCCCTCTGTACTGAGGTAGCCTTGCTGAGAAGTGAAGGAGCAATAATTTAGTTAAACCTTTTTCTGATAGCCAAAGTTGTGCTCTGCACTTTGTTATGGTGAACACCAAGGAACGTGGCTCTCATATTGAAAACATATCACTGTTGCACTACTGACTTTTGATTGCTGTGGTCTGAGGAATGACCGAGATAAAATCTATAAGTGACATTAGATATGGACACCATGTATTTTTAGATGCTGCTATTTTGTGAGTATCCACAAAAGTATCGTACGGTGCCAGTGTCTGGTTCCAGGTGTACAGTAATCACACTTTGTTATTTTGTGAGGTATTGTTGAAGATTTATAACACCAGATTCAGGTGGATTTTGTAAGCATCACACCAAAGATACAGTACTGCAAAGAATGTGGTAAGAAGCAAGTTACTGGATAAACATTCTGCTTTCAGCATGTGTAGTTCACGTCTGTATGCTGCAGTAAGAATTTGATTGCTAACGGTGCTGTGTAGTTCATTCTATTTCATTAATGACCATAACCAGTATCAGGTATAGTGCATTTGTATGACTTTTGTGGACACCATGACTGTATAAACAATGAAGGAGGAGTACCTCACCTGTTTCACCGCCTCCTGCTGAGAAATAATCATCGCAGGTGCAACACTAATGCTGTTCAAGGTCTGCGGTTCTGCTTCAAACTAACACAACATATATCAGTCCTACTGATATCAGTACCTCTTTTAAAACGTATTATAAAGTGAAGCGTATAATAATTCATTGACGTAATACATTTTGTAACAATGGAATTTTTTTAAATACATTTTGTGACACTGGAATTTTTTTTTAGTGCTGTTTAACTGTAGGTGCTATAATCATAATGTAATTTTATGCTATGTACAAGCTAGAGACAAAGTAGCAATGGAACTTGCACAATATTAAGTAATTATTATTTTTCACTTATACTCATATTTCTTTCGAGTACTTAAACATAAAACTAGTATCACGTGCTGTACAAGATCAGTGTAGTGGCAGAGTGTGTGATGCTGTGTGAGTGTGGTGAGGATGACACTGTGTTCCCCGGCAGGAGCCTGGCCCTCGAGTGTTATCGGTGAGTCTTCCGCTGACCCCACCGCCCGGACCTTCTTGTGCTCCGTCCTGGCCCTCTCCCCTTGGTTCTGTCTCAGTGATTCTGCCTTACCTCGCATATCCACCCCCACTCTCACCACATTGCTTTTTATTTTTCCTAAAGTCCATCTCTGTGTTTGTGTGATGCTTGAAGTTGCATCATTTTTTATTAGCGGTTCCATCCAGAACAGTGTCTTCTGTTACACTGCACGTGAAGCCCAAATAACTGTTTCTCTGTACTAAATTGAGAGTGAGGTATGGAGTGTGTGTGGTAAGGCCAGGCAGCAGGGCACAGCCTCTGGTGCCCTTGATCAGTCTTCACTCGCCTCCAGTTCAGTGCATGAGACCCTCGGCGGCAGTGTGGCCTTCTGCGTCCCCGCTCTCACTATATTTTGTACCTGCCACTGCTTCCGGGTTTCCTGTTGCGTCGTCTGTGTCAACCTGTGTGCCGCCGCTCTGTGCCATTTCTGTGTGCCATCCCTCATAGCCTCTGTCCGTCCTAGCCTCACTGCCAGGCCACTGATTTACTACTCCACTCTTATATCGCTTGTCACTGCCGACTGGGGAAAGTGCGTATGCCGGAAAGCAGTATCCATAAAGTCTTCGAACTAAACCATGCATGATTCTCTTTAAAAAGTGCATGAACTAAAGACTCGTTTGTAACATACTTAAGATCCGATGGGATAACCTAAACCTGAAAATGTGCATTAACTGCGTGTATATATGCCTGTCCCCTTAACACTCTCCACCTTGAAGTATTGTTTTGTGTTGCCGAGACGACGTAAGCAACACCACTCATCCTCGAAACACTAATTTATCTTTTGTATTTTTGTGGTGTCCTCATCTCACCGTGTCTAAAGGAATTGCGAGGAAATGTGAATGTGAGTTACCCTCCTTGCGCTACTGTCTTTGGCCTTCACTGTGTCGGCCCTTTCCCTTTTTCTCTCTGGCCTTATGCTGATAGTGTGTCTGTGTGGATCTGTCTGTAGTGTCCGCAAGAATCACTGTCCCCACTACCAGTCCGTTGTGGCATGTCTGTCCTTGTGGTTGACCTCACATCCCGCAAATAATCTGTCCCTTTCTTCACCTAGGCGATGAAAATACAGTCAGTTTTTTTTTTTATTGCTTTTGTTCGTGCTTGTCCACATGCATTACTCTTGTACATTATGCACATAAGTTTAATCACATGTACAAATATTTCACCAAGATATATAAATTATGTATATACAAATTCAAGTTTGTCATTTCTGTACATAGCTGGAAAGGGCTTTTTGTATGTCTGTCCATGAGTGTCCATATAGTCTGGTCTCTAGGAATGCTGTATGCCAGAATCCATATCACCTTGTCTGTTTCCTCTACTACCTTACACCCTTCTGTGTCCCTTAACCAGTGCCATTTCTTTTTTTTTTTACCTTTATTGACAAAACTAACGTAGCTACAGGTGTGATATCCTACCAGTGAGATGTGGAAACTGGAATGTTAAAGGAGTACTAAGGAAAGCAAACAACAAGAGACCTGTTGGTCCTTTTATGGCTGTTTGTTGCAGGGAAGGTTATATCCAACAAAATTATTCTGAGTTAAAGACATGGATAACCATAATATTCCTGTTTCATCCTGGATATATATGTTTGGTAATAGGTTTAAAAATTTTCAGTACTGTACTGTCTGAATTTGCTTTACGAGAGTACTGGAGATACATTTTTTTTTTTTACTATTCTCAGTTGTTGGTGAAACAGCTGTATAATACACAAATTATTTATACATGGGTATGCTGATATATTCTGGCTAAATATGTTTACAGATGAAAACGAGAAATAGTTACTCGTTGTGTGACCGAACAACAGGGCTTGATTTCCAGCACCACCTGCACACTCACTGCTGACACATAGACCCATTTTGAAAGACCATCCACTTTTGAGCTAGAAGAGAATATGGACTGTTGTTTTAAAAACTTAACAGGCTCCATAGCACCTCTTGTTTGTCAAGTTATTTCCGCATATAATATATATAT
>JAGKTI010004849.1:21710-41303 GCA_018397915.1 Birgus latro | reverse complement strand
ACACACACACACACACACACACACACACACACACACACACACACACACACAAACAAAGTAAATCGCTTCCTTTATATTAAGTCAATAATTTATGTGGTAGTTGGATGGATTTTTTTTCCAGCTGCCGTACTACATCGATGGCGACATAAAGATCACACAGACCAATGCCATCTTGTACCATCTGGCTCGTAAACACAACCTGTGCGGCCAGACTGAGGAGGAGAGGATCGAGGTGGACGTGCTCTTCAACCAAGTGTTCGACATGCGCTGGGCATACTGGGAATTTATTTCAGAAAAATTCGTAAGTAAAATAATAATAACTAGTTGCCTATTTACTTATTGTGTAGCCACAATAAGGAAGCTTCGCCGCAACTATTTATGGTAAATAAGGTATGAAATCTTGACATCGTAAACAAGTCTGTGACCTTTAAAAGTAGTTCAAGGTCATTCATATTTGGAACATGTACTTAGATTAACTTAAGGTAGCAGCTTGTGTAATATCAACAAGATCTGGAGACAAAAGGTGTGGATGAATAAATGAAGCATGGGTACATTTTACATTTGTTTCAATAACTGGCTAACCATATTCCTTTCAGATAATAAGAGGAAAGACAACCATGTTTCTGTAAAGTTACATCTTTACAGTCCATGTGGTTTTCTCTAAAATATGTTACAAAGAAAACACTGAGCAGATTTGAATTCGGTACTTTTCACTAGGCTAAATGACAAAATATTCAGTCAAAATTCTCGGCAAACATTTTATCATTGGATTTTCAACCACATAGCTGTATCTCAATTAGTTTATCAGATATTTCAATTTCAAATACGCATTTTTGGTACCAGAACTGAGCATATGACCATCAAAAACAGGTCAGGGTCATTTATATTTCGCACAAGTACTTGGGTTACCCTAGGGTACCTTCCTGTATAATATCATCAAGATCTAAGGAAAAGAAGTGCAAAGAAAAATAACAGTAACACTTACGAAAGCAATAAGCTTCGCCATTTATATGGCGAAGCTTAAAAGTTTAACAATACTTACCAAAACAATAAGCTTCGCCATGTATATGTCGAATCATGATGATCATAATAATGATACTACTAATACTAGCAATATAAGCGTGTAGAGTACAGCGAAAAACTATTTCTGTTCGTGACTGCTAAGATAAACCCCTTTACTGGCAGAGCATACATTTTTTTTAAAATTCGTGTACGATATACACGAGGCACACTAGGAAATCGTCCCTGAAAAATTCGTAAGTATAAAAAGAATTATGTAAGGATGAAACTCTCTGCTCCTGTATTAAGTTCCATCATTTATAAGTTACATTTAGTGTAGTTTTACAATACGATGACTTCTCGTACAGCCAGACGGTTTGTTCATCATACCGAAAGATATCTGACTGAACATACTATTGACCACTATTTCTAACCTCTCCATCACCAAAGGTTTATCCAAAGCTTAACAATATCGTTTGGAGGTAGCAAGAATAAAATGAAGAGGACGTCTTGGCACGGGTTAGTTCTTCGTCTTGTAGTCATTATGATCAAGACTTCATTAAGTCTAGTTAGGTTCAGGTTTCACTTAAAAGCGTAAGGATAAGTGGAAGATAAGTGTGTGAGGAACGAGATGTGGAAACTTAGGCACCAAGGAATTGACCCAAGACAGAAATGGGTGGATGAATTACGTATGGGGATCAGCATGACCAGAGCTGTGCCTCATCCTTACCTTTGTAAATGTGGTGGAAGGAATGATCTTATTTCACAAGTATCTTTTAAGCTTATTTAAAACTAGAGAAAAACTCTTTGTCGATAAATTTTACATGTGAAGTGAATCCAAGACTTCGAAGATTTGAATGATACGTAAATGGCTCTGTGGATCATTTCACTGTGCTCTCTGTTGATAGATTTCCAATTGGTATACCGTTTCATTTACATCTCTGAATGCTACACACTTCAATTTTTCCTGGTGGGAAAAGCCGTGATGATGATGATTTCAGCTACAAGCACAGCACAGAACAAAGCCTGGGCAGAACTGGGACTTCTCGTTAGATCGATCTGTGAATATTTGTTATGATTTGATCTTTTTTCAAGCGACTAATAAGGCCTGTCGTTAGCAAGCGTAAAGTTACTAAGTCATCATCCATCATCTAGTGGCTAATGAAGATAGTTTTAAACCCATGAATGACGGGAGATTTGCTTGTGACAAGCAACATCACCTTGAGTTAGCAAGGGTAAAAATAAACAAATAATCAGCCGTAGTTTAGGACGTAGAGCAACACTTCCAAGATCAATAGTATATATATGACATACTTATTAAAATATTACCCTTTGATTTGATAACACTTGGACCTACATGTTCTTCTATCACTTGTGGCATAATGTGAGAGCATATAAATGAATTAAATCAACGGCGTGGATTTAGTTATTAAGAAGCAATATAAAATTTTAAAATCCTTCTTTTTCTGTTCCTTCGTAGGGTATTATTTTGAAACTTGAATGCACCCACATCATGTGCTAACTTAAGGTTTCATAGACAATATTGAAATGGGTGACTATATGGGTGATGGAAAGCAACAAACTTTATGACTCCAACGTTTTATTTATTTGTTAATTTTTGATCTGTTAATTGTTGCCGTATATTCACTCACCACAGGACACACACAGGGAGCAGTACATGAAGGTCCTGAAAGACAAGCTGAAAATACTTTCTGATTATTTGGGCACCAAGAAATTTTTGCTAGGTGACCAGGTAAGTGTTCCCAGTACTAAATGGTCATGTTAGTTATAATACTGTCGGCAGTAGCTGATGTAAAGTGATTTTTCCCCCATGTTATGTTTAGATGGTTGCAACTGTTTTGACTGTGGACACACAAAAATATGTTCTGTCTTAGATGAAGTGATATTTATACCGCTCCTTACTTGCTCATGACACGTCAGTGAGGTGGTCGAATAAGCTTTTTTTTACACCATCAGAGAGTGTGAACATTAGTTCATACAAATATAATTACAGAAGTTGTGGATGACGTAGTTCTAGTGTGGAATATAGGTTTATGAAATTGTTTTCACTGATTATATATTTCTGAGACTTATATTCAACCTCATTAGCTTGATTCATAGAGATATAATTGACTAAACTTTCGCGTGCCACACAAAGGAAACTGTTTCTGCGATGGTGGTGAAGTTCCAGGCAATCACTTCATACTGTCTTTTCACACGAAAGCCAAAGTCAGAGATATCCTGATGCAAACTGTCCACTGTTGCATGTGTAGGAAAAAATGGAAAACTGTTTTTTCCTACACCTCTCGTCACTGCAGCAACTCTTGTACAGAGAATCTGCTTGCTAAAAACGCAATCAAAGGAACTGGGGTGCCCTTTTAATTAAATTCAGTTCTACACGATCGGACAATATACGTCATTATATCCAATTTTGGCCTCTGTGCGAACACTGCTTACTAAAATCAAACTATTTGATTTAGCACTGGAGAGGCATTCAGAACTGATTGGGTTAGATATACCATTAATTAATTCCTTTACCAGGAGAGACCTATCGCAAATTGAATAAAATATTTTTAAGTAGCAAGAATATACTAAAGAAAAAAAGAGTCAACCAAATGAAAGGGTTAAACTCTCATTTCGCCTCACCAGGTGACACTGCCTGATTTCCCACTGTACGAGCTGCTAGACGTTCACCTGAAGCTGGATCCAGACTGTCTGAAGGAGACACACAACCTGCAAGAGCTTCACCGCCGCTTCGAGGAGCTGCCGGCCATCAAGAAGTACATGGCCTCGCCCAAGTTCATCAAGTCTCCAGTGAACTGGCCAGGAGTGAAGTGGATTGTATGAAGTATGATGTGAAGGTGGCCAGATCAAATGCTGTGAACTTTTTTTTTTTTACAAAATAAAATGAACAAAAACCATAAGTTTCTTTTTCCACGCATAATGAAGCTATCATAAAAACATACAATGATGCTGAGGGAAGAACAGTACAAACCCGAGAGTTCAATGGATAGGAAAAAGAAAATATTAATTTGTTAATTATATGGAGTATTCATAAAGCTCTTATTTTTAAAAAAATCCATGTAAAGAACAAGGAAAATTATTAAACTTCCAGTATTAATTACGAATATGAGATTCTGGAAGATCCAGGCTCCATCGAGATGATGTACTTCACAGGATGATGCAGATCTGGCTGCCAATAATGCTGGTGGTCTCTCCTAGCTTCCTGCACCTTAGCTCATTGACTGTTAGCCTGGGATGGAACAGAACATCAATCAAAGGGGCAGAGTAGAAAAATCTGGGAGGAACATTTGTTCTGCAGTACACTGACTGACACTCAGAATGATGCTGATGACGATGATGATGACATCTAAGAAGTTGTACTGTTTAAAGTCACAAACGGAAAGCTGTTAACTTGTGTCACCCTACATGGTCAGAAAGGGCAGTTCTGTTTTTTTTTTTTTTTTTTACAAGAAGATTTCTAGAAAGTCTGTATTTGGGAAAGGTTGTTTTGAAAATCTAAACATCGTATCTAGTTTCATGTTGACATACAACACTGTATGTTAAACGTATTGGTTTACTCTCACACTTTCAAGTGTCACGAATACAATACTGCAAACCTGACTATCAAGCTGTGGTCTTTTATCTATCTCTAACCGCCTTCAATATACTTTTTTTTTTTTAATGCATTTCAGACATACTTGCTCTTATCATGTGAACTAATGTGCAGGTTCTGTATTGCATTCAAATTTAGGCAAATATAATTGTGAGTTGTCTCACTGTATCTGCTGTTCTTAGTATTAATGACCTACGTGACAGTCACGGTGTGTGCCGTTTTACCTTGACTAAAACTTACAGCAATGTCAAACTCTGCGTCATACCCAGTGCAGAGATCTCCTTGGAAACGTACCGAAGGACGATGACTATCTCATATCTCATACATTATGGAGTTGCAGGGTATTATCATTTCACATCTAAACGCAAACATAATCTCAACAAACATCATTCATTTAAAATGGCATGAAATGATAAGCATTCCTACAGCATGAGACAAACATTTCAAAAAGTAAAACTTAATGAACTGAATCTCGCACGATGTGCCGGAGTTCGTCTTTGCAGATTAAAGGATCAATTGTACCAGCAAATATGCACTCAATTTGGTGCCTAGCACGTTTCATAGGAAACTTTGCTGACAGAATAACTCACACTTGCCAGATTCTCTGCTTCATATGTGGCCAGCTGATCACCTGATGGCGGATTACACCACCATGAGTGACAGGCTTACCTTGCGCGCATGGGTTTAAATCTCCCTACGTCAGAGGCGTAAATTTTTTCCCTACCCTTCAGTTTTGTGAGTTAAGGTAGCATGGCCATTTATCCCTGAGCAAAGTAGGCAAAAAAGAAGTGACCTCTCTCGTCATCGTTATCACTGGTCGGAACAATATGGATCTTTCATTCATTCATTCGTGCATTTTTTTTTTACTGTATAGTATGTGGGACGCTCACACGAATTCAACGAAACAGGGAAAAAATCAGTTTGCTGTCTACAAAATATATGAAGAACGTATAGGGCTACAGAAATGTTACGTGGAATATGAAACTGTTTATGAGATTATTATTGTATTATGTCATCCTTCCACGAGCTTTTGTTAAAGACAGTGTATTTCTATGGTGTTCTTTTGACATTCTTGATTTGAAAGTAAGACTTCAAAATGAATAGTTTTCCCAACCTTTGAGAAGCGCCATGAAGAAATCACACTTCATATCTAATTTCTACACAACTGCAAAGCTTGGGACAGTTTCTCGAGACATCCTGGTGCCACACAGCAGATAGCGGCAACTGACTTAACAGGGGTATCTGTCCTGACCCACACAGCCTGCCGTTCACACACATTCCTGAGATAACGCTGCCGGTACTGTTATAGTAGTGGCTCGAGAGGCTGGCCAGTGTTGCACAGCAGCCAGGAAGCATTCAGTCAGCCTCGTGATGCCGCCCATCCTTGGCTACTGGGGGACGCGTGGGGTGAGTCGGTACACTGTTGATAAAATAACATCTTCAGCCAAACGACGTCACATTTATTACTGCTGCTACCTCCACACACTTTCATTCAGTTCTGGATAGAATTTCCAAGCATGTAACCATCATTTACTCTTTCATTGTCTGGACACTCGGATAGTTTGATCGAAATCGACTGTTAGGAATCATAAAATATATAAGTATGTCATCGTAGTGATGGGGTTAAGACAATGCTTATGATACAATACCTCTGCTGTAGCGATATTGTGTATAATATACTTCCTTCTATGTAACATCACAATATATCACAACACTTCATATTCCATCACTCTTGTAATTTGTTAATTGAGAAGTAACACTGTCAAAAGCATCCCGCTACTTGTGTCCAGTGATATTTATTTATTTAACAATGGTTAGTTAAGGAATTATAAAAAATGCTGTTTAACATATGATACATTTTATTTCATGGATACGGAAAATTTATGAAAAAGTTATCCTTTCCATCTTTAAGTTTATTTCATGGGATGTGTACACAACTGTGTACTCTACATGCTGGCTATGTAGTGACAAGTGCTGTCTTTCCATCTACAAGCGACAGAGATAGGCTCTTATTCTGGCTGTGTTATGTCAGAGTCGACGTATTATACGTAATTTCAAAACCCCTACTGTGGTCATCAGTAACCCATATGAAGAGCATGACGGAAGTTTTACAGATGAATTTTTGCAGTTTTTCAAATACACGAGAAAAAGCTCCGACGCTAATAAGGAAGAACGTTCATCACTGAAATAGCAAGAGTATCTTAAAAACCCTACGAAATACTAATATTACTGTACAATACGTAACTCTTTAGGGTTTGTCATAATTCACTTTTCGTTACGCTAACTATGTAGCAGTCTAATATGAGAGACTTCTTTACTTCCTGCTGAAATCATAATCCTGCTTTTTAGGTGTGAGATAATTGTGATTTTTGTTTTTATATTACTAGACAGGGATCACAGTACTTAAGCCGCTATCACAGGGGTACAGTGTGCAGGAGAGAAGAGACGTCCAAAATCAGCGTTCCCTATCACAGTGTGCGTCGACGGTCACCTTTATTGGGTTCACCCCTCGCGGCTGACTACAACCAAGGCCACTTGTCCCGACTCCCTAGCAGGTGATGTGTTGATTAACAACAACAATAATCAACCAGTTAATGACTTTTTCAATGAGAACTGCAGTCCCCATCCAGCAGGAAGAAGAAGCCTCTGGAAGAAGACAAGGAAGGTCAAGGTAGCAGACAACACACATTACTGAGCCACAACAAGGGATAAACTCAACAGACTAGAATGAGACGACGGAATTTTGGGCAGCATGGTGTGTGGACGTCCGTGAATGGGTCTGGTGGCGTTCCGTGCTTGGCTGTTCACGACACTCGCGCGGCAGCAAATTAGGACGTTCACAGGTCCCCGTGTGCTAGCGGCTTTACACTTCCAGGCTCGTGACACTTACTCAGTTGAATAACATCGTCTGCCATTAGCTAGAAAACGTGAGTTGTTCCAAACAAGACAAGGTAAATGGTGACAGTAATAGCACTCATAGGCGAACTCTTCTTTAAATAGAATTTGCTTTAGTACAGAGCATGAGTTGTCCCTACCATGAAAGAGCTAATTATTTTATACTTGTTATGCCTGCCTTGACCTAATGGTTTCTTCTACGCTACCTCCCCCCCCAGCTGGCCCAGCCCATCAGACTGCTGCTGGCGTGGCGTACACCGAACCGGACTTCGAGGACAGGACTTACACTCCAGGGCCTGCACCGGATTACACGACGAACTCTGACTGGATGCCCGTTAAGTACACTCTGGGGCTGAAAATACCAAACGTGAGTTACGGCCGTGTGCCTAAACAGTAAATAGCGAAGTGAAAGGCAAGTCCCTAATATACACCGGCCATTTACGGAATGCCTGTGTTTATTACGTATACTCGTGGTCATCCTACATCTAGCGTTACAAAGTGTAGTCACCAACGATACTGAAAGGCCAAACATATTCCATCTTCGTCACATACTTCAGAATTAACCTAAAAAACTAGGGGGCTTGCATTCCGCTTCATGATTTAAGGTCTGAGAGGAAATTTTCAACACGTAAGGGTCAAATTTTGCCTTCATTAACGCATTCACTAACAGGGTGGTCTCTAAGTTATATATAATTACCTGGTAGTAAAAAGAATAAAATTTACGTTGCCATATAGTGTGAGATGTGAGCCCATAGACTTACCATCAGGATTTCAGGTTGATCTTAAAAACGCTTATTGGGAACTTAGATGTTACACACACGGAGTGCAGTTGGTATCTCTCTCATAGTCTTTCAGGGCACAGGTAGAGAGTTTCCTTTGTGTGTGTTGGCCAGTGTCACGACTACACTGCTTACAGATAGAACCTTCTCTGTAGCAGAATTTGCAAGAGGTGTGCTGTGCCTCAGCCTGACTCAGGAAGTCCACAGATGCATCAGCAAAAAAACATCCGTTCACTTACTCGTTAATGATCTTTACAGTACTAAAGAATGTGCAGCAGTAACCTAAAAGGTTATTGCCAGCTGTCACACACACACACACACACACACACACACACACACACACACACACACACACACACACACACACACACACACACACACACACACGGGAACGCACGTGTATATAATAACTCGGGTAGTTCGGTGTAATACTTCTGATTTATCCGGTTATAATACTTGTAATGCTGACGATATCTAATTTTCACAGTCTTGTAATACTCAGTCATATATATTTAGCGCAAAAATTTCGGTGGCAGTTCAACAAAGTAATGGTTACATATTTTCAGCTGCCGTACTACATCGATGGTGACATAAAAATCACACAGACCAACGCCATCTTGTACCATCTGGCTCGTAAACACAACCTGTGCGGCCAGACTGAGGAGGAGAGGATCGAAGTGGACGTGCTCTTCAACCAAGTGTACGACATGCGCAGGACGTACTGGGAATTTGTCTCAGAAAAATTTGTAAGTCTTTCTGGCTAAGTATTGCTTCTGGTGTATTGACACGTAGGGGAGATGTTTAGAATTCTTCTGGGGTGTAAACATACTGTATATGGCTTGGTTTTCCTGGCTAAAACTTATCCTGCAGTGAGATAACCCTTATTCGACGAGATGACGTCCCTAAGATGAATAAAATGCTATGGCGGTACCAACATTGAATTAGTCAAGACCTCTGTCGTTATCAGAGGGATAAAAGAGGCTGTTTTTATCCCCCAGTTTATCAACGAGAGCCAAACCCTAAAGTGAATAAAATCATCTGATAGTAGCACCTTCTGGAGGCAAGCGAATGGTCTGACGTAATACTGTGTTGGGTGAGAGATGTGTTTTGTTGCCATGTGTGTTCAGTCTGGTCGTGGATGGGCTGGTGGGAAGTAGATGTAAGAGTATTAGGTAAATGGCAAGTTTAAGGGATTCTGGCTGAGGGTGATACAGGTTTGCAAACCAGTTGTTGTTGTTTGCAGACTCAGTAGGTAAACATTAGCAGTTATTATTTGAGTCTGGAGTTTATGAGACGAGGAAATTGAGCGTAAAAGACAAAAAAGAGCAAGCTGCTGAGATGTATGAGAGAAATTGAGCAAAACTATATTAAAGTTAAGGGTGAACACAGCAGAAGAAAGAACCCGGGGACCTGAAATAAACACGGCATGGTTAAACGTTTTGAGGGTATTAAGTAGCGAGAGGAAAGATCTGTGTCTGTTCAGGCAAACATGGATAGTAATGCCGATTGTGCTAAATGATTGGGGGGGGGGGGGGGAGCTGAATGTTGGCGACCGAAAAGATGGTGCAAGTGTTGGAAATGAAGTGCTCAGAGTTATTTGTGAGGTGAGAAAGTTTGTCAAGGTGATAAAAGACACTGTAAGAGAGGCGTGAAAGCAACGTAGTTTGACGGGAAGGGCAGATCATGTGTCATTTGATTCCAAGGTGTAACTGAGGCATTAAAACTGAAATGAATTGTGCATTACAGGACACTCACCAGGAGCAGTACAAGAAGGGCCTGGCAGACCGCCTCAAGGTGATCGCTGACTACCTGGGGAACAAAGATTGGCACTTGGGGAACAAGGTAATTATTTGTTACACCACCAGCACCATTACCAACAACAACAACAACAACAACTACTACTACTACTGCTACTGCGACCACCACTTCCTGCAACCACTACTACTGCTACTAGCACCACTTTCTGTTACCACCACCACTGCTACTGCTACTACTACTACTACTACTACTACCACCACACTCTACTATTACTACTACTCACATAACTATTGGCCCATTGAGCTCGAAAACGACTTCCATATTTTATTTCTATTTGCAGACGATCTGACTCACCGTAGAATAACTTTTCAAATTGGAACGGTTTGATATAGGCATCTTCAACAGTTCGAG
Source organism: Birgus latro (assembly GCA_018397915.1). NCBI lineage: Eukaryota > Metazoa > Arthropoda > Malacostraca > Decapoda > Coenobitidae > Birgus > Birgus latro. Next base: position 30,845 of record JAGKTI010004849.1, on the reverse strand, counting down.
AAATTTTCGTAAGCTGAGTAAAATCGATTAAAGTTAGCCAAATTAAAATATGAAATACTTTATTGGACTAAAGGGGTTATTGTTGTACTTTATTTTCAATAGCATAAATCAAATATCTCGTGTCAATAATACCATGTGAATATCAGTAAAACTATGCGAATAAGCGTTATGTGTGTGTGTGTGTGTGTGTCCACGTTTGACCCCTCGGATTTCTATGTGCCATGCATCAGTAGACGCGGAACGACGACCTGACAACGCTGGTGTAAATCATAATTGCGTGTGGTCAGTTGCACGCGAGCCACGCACACTTTTGCGGCGGATTTTTCACCAGACATTGGAAACCCTCTACATGTAATACCACTGGTTGGAATGAGCTGAAACTTCTCGTGGGCATGCCCGGTATGTCAAAGCAGGACCATGTCGTCATGTGTCTTTCGAGGGCAATCTGAGTGCCCTCTGCAGAAGTAATCGCCTAGCGTCCGATAGGGCTGCCGGGCCGCTTAGCGCTTGCAATATCTAGTGAATTTATTGTCTGAAGAAGTTTAGATTTTAAGAAAATATCGTTCGCTCTATTTTTTCAATGTTTTATTTTTCACTTGGTTTTCAAAGGAAATAAGGACAGGGGTGCTGATAATAACACTGTACACAAAGTTTTTCCCTCTAATTTGAACAAACACCACTGGACGATTATATGAACGTTGAATTCTGCCATCAATAGCAATGATTCAGAGGATCATGCAATCGTTTTGTAGAAAAGCTACACGATAAAACATATGTAAACACAATGCAACTCTGTTTCCTTTGGCATGCCAGTGCTACAGAAGACAGGGTTGGATAAGAACCAAGCAAAGCGCATCGTGAAGCTTTTGAAGTTCATGCTCTTAATTCTTTGCTTTGGCCTTGACTGATGTTCTATGTAATCTTGATCAGTTTTTTATTATAATATCTTTCAACGCATGTGTATAAGTTCTTCTAAACCCGCCTCTCCTGTATAGCAGTTAGGCTGCAAAAATATCACATTATTGTGGACAAATAGAGGTCCTCAATATCTTGTCCAAAATCTGTCACACTGAAATATACTCATGAGTCTTGTGTTTAAGTGCATCGTTTCTAAATTTAGCATTGAAACATGTACAGAATTACCAGAACGAGTACTGGCTTCTCAGCCAAAACTTGTCGTAAAAAAAAAAAAAAAAGAAAAAAAAGATACATTCCAGACTACCTGTCTCGACCAGCAAGAGATATTATAGCTCCTTGAAATTTAGGCGAGTAGAATATTCTTCCATAGGATCGTGTGTACCGTACTGTACTGTATCAAAGTTCATCCTACCAGATTCTTCCGAACTAGAGTCACTTGGAGCGTGACAACTGCCACCACTGTAGTGATTGTTTTTTAGCTGAGTCTTTGTAATGAATATTAACTGGCGTGATTTGTATGGTTACTAAGTCAACCATTACCATGATATTAACGTGTGCTGGATCGGTAGTCACAGACGCAAATAACAACGGCTGACGCTGTTTCTTATGTATGTATTTACTGTAGGGTCTGTATCCTGGCTTCCTAACTCATCCTACCTCAACTCCGGTACAGGTGACTCTCCCAGACTTTCCACTGTATGAGCTGTTGGACGTCCACCTGGTGATATTCCCTAACTGCCTGAAGGAAACCAGCAACCTGCAGAAGTACCACCGGCGCTTCCAGGAGTCGCCAGCCACCAAGGAGTACATGGCCTCACCCAGGTTCATCTAGTCACCGGTGAACTGGTACGCGGCAAAGTGGAACGCATAGCAGGACCGTATTCATTCATGGTAGCGTAGGAAACTTCGTAGCATCTCTTCCTTAGCGAGCTCTTCTGCATAATTATTGCACTCTGGCATGTTCTTACGTGATGTATTTATTGTTTTGATGCAAGGCTGCGTGGAAGCGATTTTTTTTTTTTTAGTGGCCACTCTTCATGGGATTAAGACGCCTGGCAATAGGAAGACAGACAGATAGATACACAAAGAAACTGACAGATAGGCAGTTTGTACTAATAACATACAAAAGGGTACTGGTGTGTGACGTGCAGAATAAATCACTAAGAAAGAGGTGTTACGAAGTCTCCCGTGCCACTTACACTAAAACCCATAGTCTAGTTGCCTATTACCCGACGCCGCATCATGTAAGAGATGGTCTCGACAAAATAACCCTTCACGCACTGATATTCCTATCGAGCAACCAACTCCTCTCTCCCGCTCACTCCAGCGCACCATCTTCCCTCATATACCCACTCCTTCTGTTCTTTCCCAAATCTTTTTCGTTACTTCTGCCTTTAGTTCGGTGATGCATTTTCGCAGTTTATTCCTGTTGCCGTCAGACGATTTTTCTCTGCTTGGGAAAGGCTTCTTGTATTAACTCTTTCAGTCCGGTGACGTATTTGCCATTTTATTCTTGCTTCCTTCAGATGATGCTGTTTTCCGGATCTTTTGTGTCTGGTGCACGTCCTCCTATTTTTAAGCAAATTTCGTCACAAATACAGTTTTTTGAGCTGATTCCAAAATTTAATTAACTTTTTGGGAGAATTTTTAAAGTTAGGTTAGGTTAGGTTAGGTTAGTTAATAATAGTAATTAGGTTAGTTAATAATAATAACAAATAATATTTAAGAATGATATATATTTCATAATAACAAAATTTCAATGTTTGTTTAACGCTTAAACTCATAAATGCGCTGAAAAAAATCTTGAATAGGTCCGTATTTTCCTACCTTCTACGCTATACGAATGCACGGATCTTTTGTGTTTGGAGCTTAAGCGTTAAACAAGCAAACATTGATATTTTGTTATTGTAAAATAAATGTTATCCTTAAATACTATTTGTTATTGTCATTAACTAACCTAATCCATATTATTAACTAACCTAACCTAACTTTACCTAACTTCTTAAAAATTAATTTCGCCCCAAAAATTAATTCAAATTTGGAATCAGCTAAGAAATGTATTGATGAAATTTACATAAAATTGGGAGAACGTGCACCAAACACAAAAGATCCTGTTTTACCATTTTCATTTCGAACTGGAAGGGTTCCTTCACTACAAACGCATGGTGAAATAAATATGGATGAGTCAGCAGGGCACTGACACAAGAGTGTCTATGTTGGGCTACACTGAAGAGCATTACATCAATACAGCTGCAGCGTAGATCCATAACCCCGCTAATACCAATACACCAGTCCTGTATGAGACAGCCCTAGCATGTATTCAATATGGACGGTGGGTGTTAGCGCCGAAGTGGTGACATGTAGAGGTGTATGGTATGTAGGAGGACGGTTGGGCCTTGATAGCAGGCTGTAAAGCCTATGCCCAGAGTCGGACACATAAAAAAAAAAAAAAATTAAGAGAACACGGGATAGTAGACCCTGATAAACACAATACTGCATATAGAATTACTGTACTCGAATATTGTTATGTTCCTGGATAATCGATGTATGAGGAAAAAACGCCTTTCCCTTTTTAATTCTTTCTCTCAATTCCTGTTAGCATAAAAAAAAAAATAGGCTAGTAATTAATCTCTGGAAAAAATATACTCATGTACTGTCTTATCCCCTGGAACCTTCCCATGAGGCATCTGATAGTCTAGTGGTTAGAAGTCTCCAGTAGGAATGACAGACTTCCATAAGTTAGATCTTCAAGAGGTGACTAACTAGGAAAGTACCATAAACTTATGAGGATAAGGTGTTAGGAAACCGACGAGAACATAGCTCCATGGGCCGCTTTTCAAGTCGATTTGAGGATTTCCTTTCGCCTTCTGAGATTCATTCTGAACATTAAAATTTAATGGTCAGAATGAACAAGAGGATAAAGGCAGTTTAATCTTCTTTATCCTCTTGCACATTGCTAAAGTCAACTGTGTCGACACTAAATATGAATAAGTAAGATAAATATATAAATATAATTGGAGGAATAATGAGCGTAATAAATGGCCAAGAAATAGTTGCTACGAAGTCTCCTATGATACGCCCCATGTTGCACCCCACCTTGCCTTTGGCTTTTGAGTGCTGCTCAGTCGACACCATTGAGCTCTATAGTATGGAGAGACTTTCTCATGCTTAGCCCCGCGTAGTTTGCGTGCCCGCCACCAGGGGCCCAGGGATGCGCTGATGATGTTTATGCAATACACCCGACTCCCGCGCCTCTTGAAATCAGCCGATGAATTCGGAAAATATAGTGCCATAGTCCACTGCGCAGCTAAAATGTAGTGCCATGGCCCACTGCTCAGCTTATGTAAGAATCAGCGAAACAGAAACAGCAAGCAAAGAACAGTGTTCCAATTGCATTATCATGGTGAAGGCGACGAGTGCGGGTGTTTCAATGTGGCGGCCAAAGTCACACGCTCGCTGCAGAGATAGCCCCTCCATACTATAGAGCTCACTGGGAATAAGTCATGGTCAAATCTTGGAACGGGAACGAGGTATTGTTTTAGATCGAGTTTTTTGCTTGTTTGTTTTCTTTGTTTGTTAGCAACATTACGGAAAAAGACCGAATTAAATTACATGAAACTTTCAGGATATGTGGGCACTGGTCCCCAAAGAAACTGATTAAATTTTGGAGGTAATCGAGTGAAAGTTTCAGCGCGACGGGACTGGGACGATCAAACTAGGTCGTTCTCCCTAAACTCAGTCGGCATGATGCCGGGCAGCATATTTCCCTTATGCATTAAGGTACCAACGGGAACGTCAGTCAGGAACGACGCTCGCCCCGTCGTTTCAAAACTAACCGTAGGTTTTTCTTGGAAATATGCTCAATGTGTTTCCTAGGCAAAATTTCTCGTCAGTAACCTTATTTACCCTATCCTAGCGTTAACCTATCTCACTAGGGCTGCCTGGCCGAGGGCGGTGGTGCTGAACTGTAATACAGAAGGGAAATATGCAGCCGGGAATGGCTAAATCAGTAACATCATTGAGGGTGAAAATATCAGTATCATTACGATGAGAGTTAGGTATTTCACAGTATGGAACGTGTTTTTTAAGTAGCTTGAGATCAGGGAATAATACAGTCAAATAATATAACTACTTGGAGAGAAATAGCTCCACTGGTTACGAGAATAGCACAGGCGAAAATAGGCCTCAGGCAAAGGCATTCCTGTGTTGGTTGCCAGGTAGTAATTCAAGCATTCGTAGGAGGTTTCACTTTCAGTGTGCTCTAGCTTAGTTATATATTATTGTTTTTATTATTCTCTTTTCATATTAAAATTTATACCAAATGATGCAAGATTGCCTGGTAAATGCTCCAGAATTACCAACTGGCAGCCGCGCCAATTAGAAGCACGTTTGATTCCTTCAACAGCTGAGGCACATCACAACCCAGTTGCCAAGTTGTGATTTATGCCATCCCAGGTAATTATTGTCCACACTTTAACATGTAAGTGAAAGTTATTTTTTTTCATTCGTGTTAATGGGAAAATAATATATTTTCTATTAATATATATATTTTCTATTATTATATCCGCATTCTTGAAGCAAAGAAGGATGCTATGTTTTGATTGTGCATGTGTGTGTGTGTGTGTGTGTATAAAATCTGACTGCGGTTGCCAAACCTCAGGCTCCCACACCCAGACGACAGGGAATATGACTATCTATCTATCTATTGCCAGACACCTTAATCCCGTAAGGGGTGACCACAAACAAACAGCCTCCATGTTGTCCTGTCCCCTGCCATTTTACTACCCTGCTTCCAGCTCACACCCGACTCTCATATACCTCTCCACACCATCCCTCCATCTCATCCTTGGCCTCCCCCTCCCTCTCCCCTCCCCTCCACCTCATTCACATACACTCTCCTCGTCAGTCTCTCACTCTCCATCCTCTCCAGATGGCCAAACCACCTTACTATGTTACTCCTAACGCTTCCTATCACATCCACATCCACACCACAACGCTCCTTCTCATCCTCATTTGTCAGTCTGTCTCTCCATGTGACTCCACATGCTCCTCTCAAACAACTCATTTCCACTGCCCTCACTCTAGACTTCTGTCCCTCCAGCAAGGTCCAAGCTTCACTTCCATACGTTAGGGTTGGTATCACAATGCTATCATGCAGTAACTTTTTCTCTTCCATGCTCACTTCCCTGTTTCTTATCACTGCTTTCAAGAAACCAGCAACCTTTCTTCCTTGATGTAGCCTTTCAAGCACTTCACCCTCTAAACTTCCATCCTTACCCATCACACTACCCTTGTACTTAAACGCACTCACATTTTCCATTTCCTCCTCATCCAACCTCAGTGTACATTCACTGACTCCATTGCTATCAAAGACCATAACTTTACTGTTCCCTACATTCACCTTTAGATTCCGTTTCTGTAACCATTCTCCCAAACTCATCCACCAAGCCTTGCAGCTCCCATTCGTCTTCACATAACAACAGAATATCATCTGCAGACAACAGTACTGGGAGTTTCCAAACACTGCCCTCTCTCATTAGGGCCGCTCCAACATCCACTATACCCTATCTTGTATCTCTTTTATAACCCCGTCCAGATACAGATTGAAGAATCATGGAGACATGACACATATCCGACCTTCAAATAGAAAAATTCACTTATTTCACTATCCACACGCACTGCAGCCTTATCACCCTCATACATAGCCTATGTAATAAAAAAAAAAAATCTTGTGTATATCATTATCGTCGTCGTCGTCGTCAGTCATGTGCAGTTTACTGCTGAGCAATGGAATCTCCCATCCCCTGCTTGAATTGGAGTGAAGGAGTTAACTTACGACATTCAGAAGTACACTCGTAAGGACAAGGTATTAGGAAGCCTTCTTATCCGACGAGAGTACGGCTTTACGGGTCGTGTTTCAAATAGCATCGGAGATTTCGTCACGCCTCTTAATTCCTGAGCGAGTGATTCTGCCCGTTATATTTATTTTATTATCTTGCTCATCACTGAAGCAAACCCTGTCGATAATAGATACACATAGGTATCATAAAAAGAAAATATAAGACTAATATGCATTTAAAGAAAAGTATAAAGTGTCCCTTAATACGGCTCATCGCTTTCTCTGACCTTGCCTTGGGGCCCTGAGTGTTGCCAGTCACACCAGCTCTTACACCACGATGCCTCCTTTCCTGCCCTGCCACATCATACGCCCACGCTGTCTGCTCTCACTACTCGCGCTTTCTTCTCAGCTTAACACAGTAATACTATACTGGTGGTGGTGGTGGTAGTTGTCATAATAAGATCAATAATAATAATAACAATAATAATATTAATTATAAATAATACCGGTAATAATGATAATAATAATAATAATATAATAATCTATTTTGTCATAAGAAATATAGTGTCTTAACATGGTAGAACAGTATACTGTATACTTAATCAGCTGCTCACCACACGCGAACCTGCTACCCTGTAACATCTTACTCAACGGTCAGCAAGCAGCGTAACATCACGTGGACACACCAGATTTACACACTGCACAGCTTACTTACCACTCAGGTTTCCTCATATGCATGTTTTGACCTCATATTTCATCAGTGAACAGTCATGGGGACAGTACACACACCTGTCTCACTCCACCACTTACACTCAACGTCTGGCTCAGGATATCCATCAACCCTCACATTTGCTTCATTACTTCCATACAAAGTTATACCATTCAGTAGTTCTCCTTGCAAGCAGGGCACAATTATTGCCACTCAAAATCCATCTCTGTACACCATGTCGCTTTACTCACCAGGCGCATAAAAGCCTTAAGTATCTTCCAATCCCAGTTTAGTTTCTCAGCATGTGCCTCATAGCCGTGTAAAATCCATACATTGCCGACCACTTCAAAAACCGTAATATTAATTACTCCACCCTGTTTAAATATCTGTCTTACCTTCCCATTCTTTTTTGTTCCAAGCACTCATATTCCTGGACAGTTTTGCATCCACCTCCCTCAACACTCGGCTACTGTATTCAGCAATATTATTACCATCGCTTCCTACAGCACTCAACAAAGGTATACTGAGAGATATTTTATGGACTCACTTCCTAGAACACTAAATAGGTATTAGTTATATTCCATTATATCTTTAGTGCTCACATCTTACAACATTCAAGAAACGTATTCTGTGACAGATTTCGCGCTTAATTCGGTCACCCTTACTATATTTCCACCACTCCACTTCTCCAAACCTTTCGACATATATCACATAACCTGCTGATTGCACTTTCTCTTGCATGTTTTATTGGATCTGCTTGTATAGTCGGAAACAAAAGTTCGCTTAACATTTCACCTCATCTACTTCCCATTTCCTGTGCTGGCTAATATTCGTAAGCAGAGAAACGTTTGGCATTTTTCCCTGTTCATAGATGACACAATGATGCGTCATGAGGACAGTGACTGACATACCCTAATTGTAACGTAGACGCAGTGGTGTAGTCACCAGACTCTTTTCCCCGACTGTACACACCATCACAGAGTATCTTTATCCCAGTGTTTGATGGTTTCACAGTGAGCGTTGTATCTGTTCTCAGTTTTGTCTAAATTTAATACCTGAAAGGATGTAAGGATGAGATATTTCACATATTGTGCTGAGTTACATTTTGTGCTGTGTTGGTAATTATAACATGTATATACATACACGAGAAATTACTTAACAATATTTTCAAGTGTTTCGTCCTCTGTATGAAAATTAACAGTCGGAAAATTATTTTATATCAACTCATCCCCATATACACCTGCACCATTTCCACAGTCTCTTCACAGCTTTTTTTACTTTTGACGTCGAAACATTCTCAATGATCACATCTTGCGTCATTATCATTCATTTAATTACACCTCTATCATTCATAGTACTATAGTTGGTTTTGTAGATCACAAGCAGAAAGCATCACTTAAACAACCACCATCATAGTAACCCTGTTTCTTAATAATATATAATGTGGAATAATGTGGATGTGGTGCACAGGTAACATATCCAGAAGACCTTAAGGCCAAAACCATGAACAGCTCTAAGTGCAATGGTCTTTGTATACTAAAAATTATATAATTATGTAATGGAGCGTGAATATATGAAGAAATATTTAATCTCCTTACACACACGCACGCAAGCGAGCGCTAGCGCGCGCACACACACACACACACACACACACACACAAACACACACA
>JAGKTI010004848.1:0-43760 GCA_018397915.1 Birgus latro | reverse complement strand
CACAGTTTTTGAGGACAACAGGAGGGACTCCATCAGGCCCATATGCCTTGTTAATATTGAGGCCAGTGATGGCAGAAAATACATCAGCTGAAGAAATTTTAGTGTCAGTCATGAGGAAGTCTGAGGGGGGAAGTGAAGGAGGAACAGCACCGGTATCGTCTAAGGTAGAATTGGAGGAGAAAGTTTGAGCGAAGAGATCTGCTTTATCAGTAGAAGAAATAGCTACAGAGCCATCAGAGTAGAAAAGAGGAGGGAAAGATGATGACGTAAAGTTGTTAGAAAGGTTTTTGGCAAGGTGCCAAAAGGAGCGAGAAGAATTCGAGTTGGAGAGTTGGGAACATTTAGCACGGATGAAATTATTTTTAGCAGAGCGATTCCGGGCAGAAATATATAAAAAGATTTGATTCAGGGGTGGGTTGGCTCCGGTACCTTTTAAAGGCCCTCTCCTTGTTGCGGACAGCATTAGAACAAGCGTGATTAAACCAAGGATTTCTTGCATTAGTCAGAGGATATGAGAAAGGAATGTATGCTTCCATTCCCGAGAGAATAACCTCCGTAATGTGCAAGGCACACTCAGATGGCTCCCGGCCATGGAAGCAATAATCATTCCAAGGAAAATCAAAGAAGTACTGCCTGAGGCCCTCCCAATCTGCAGCTCCAAAGTGCCACAGGCGGCGTTTCTTTGGAGGGTCCACAGGCTGTACCGGAGCGATAGGACAGGTTAAGGTAATAAGGTTATGATCGGAGGAGCCCAACGGAGGGAAAAGATTAACAGTGTAAGCAGAAGGATTAGTTGTTAGGAAAAGGTCAAGTATGTTGGAACTCACTCCAAGGCGGTCAGGGACACGGGTAGAGTGCTGTACAAGCTGCTCTAGGTCATTAAGGATAGAAAAGATGTAGGCTTGTTCACCAGGTGGATCAGTGAATGGAGAGGAGAGCCAAAGGTGCTTGTGAACATTGAAATCTCCTAGAATGGAGATTTCAGAGAAAAGAGAAATGGATAGAATGTGTTCCATCGTAGAAGTAAGATAGTCAAAGAATTTTTGATAGTCAGTAGAATTAGGAGATAAGTAAACAGCACAGATATATTTAGTCAGAGAATGACAGGACAGCCGAAGCCAGAGAGTAGAGAATTCAGAAGAATCAAGTTCAAGAACATGAGAGCAAGATAGATCGTTGCGTACATATACGCAACAGCCACCTTTGGCTTTGAAATGAGAATAGAGAAAGTAGGAGGATACAGAAAAGGGTTTGCTGTCAGTTGCCTCAGACAGCTGAGTCTCAGAGAGAAAGAGAAGGTGAGGTTTAGAGGAGAAGAGGTGGTGCTCAACAGAGCGAAAGTTAGAGGAAAGGCCGCGAATGTTACAGAAATGAAGAAGGAGTGAGTCAGACAGTGGTTCCAGGCAGCTCNATCGTTGCGTACATATACACAACAGCCACCTTTGGCTTTGAAATGAGAATAGAGAAAGTAGGAGGATACAGAAAAGGGTTTGCTGTCAGTTGTCTCAGACAGCTGGCTGAGTCTCAGAGAGAAAGAGAAGGTGAGGTTTAAAGGAGAAGAGGTGGTGCTCAACAGAGCGAAAGTTAGAGGAAAGGCCGCGAATGTTACAGAAATGAAGAAGGAGTAAGTCAGACAGTGGGTCCAGGCAGCTCCGTGAGTCGTCACCGGGAGAGGGGCGGATGGTGGGGGCATTTATGGTCCCCCCCCTGGGGACTCCAAGGCATGATTTGCAGTCGCCATTTAAGCAAATTTTCAAAAGGAAGTGTAGTGTGTAGCGTGCATGTAGTTTGGTGTTGACAGTTAGAGAAACTTGTATTGGAGAGCATGCTGGTCTACTCTCTGTGTTACTGAGACACTGAAAAAGTTCTGCAAAGGGGGATGGTCAGGAACAAGTCCTGAGGGCTGATGAAATGGAAGCTCCAGCTCTCCCTGTCATCAGCTTTCCATCCACCTTGGGAGTAGTGCCCTGCTCGACTGGTGCTACAGTCTACTCCTGCAACTGTTTTGTAATTTCATCCATTTCACTCTGAAGTGCCTTTTCTAATCTGTGCACCCGTTTTGCCTATTATACGTCTCCATTTCCACCAGTTCCGGGTAGAAATCATCATCCTGCTTTCTACCTTTATTCCTTTTCTTAACTCCTTCCGTATTCACTTTACTAAACATGGTGCTCATCTTATGATACTGTGAAAAGAATCTACTTACGGTATTCTTTCCTGTACTTCATAGACAAAACACTAAACAGCTGATTTGCTTGTTCGGTGCATCTGCACTTTTTTTGTTTTATTCTGTTATTGGAACAACACTTTTACTTAAACTTTCTCTTTCATATTAGAACACTACTAGTACAGAGCTTGACTCATATAAAGATACCTCTTAGGTATTGCCATTTGAGGCCGAGCTGGCGTGGTGCTGAGCGATTTTGCCTGGTGGTCATCCTGTGGTACTATGAGAAGAATCTACCTATGGTTTTCATTCGTGTACTTAGTAGACAAAACACTAAACAGCCGATTTGCTTGTTTGGTGCATGTGCACTATTTTGTTTTATTTTGTTATCTGAACAACACTTTAACTTAAACTTTCTCTTTTATATTAGAACACAACTGGTATATAGCTTGACTCATATAAAGATACTTTTTAGGTATTGCCATTTGAGGCCGAGCTCCCCTGGTGTTGAGCGATTTTGCCTCGTGTGGAGCGAGCGTCCTGCCTGTCTCGCGTCTAGTGTGTGTGTGTGTAGCATGCTTCCGTCATGTACCTAACTGGCTTCTGTCAGCTACTTCCTGTGTTTGACATGCATCATGCATTTGACATTCTTCGTAGCCTGGGCCAGGGTATGATTTGTGTTTCCCTTCCTGATACCAGACATATCCACCTGCCTAATACATAATGTGCTATGATAATATTAATGCCTATAACTATTACTAAAGGTGAATGTAGGGAAGAGTAAAGTTATGGTCTTCGAAAGAAGTGAAGTCAGTGAATGTACAGTGAAGTTGGATGAGGAGGAAATGGAAATTATGAATATGTTTAAGCTCTTAGGTGGTGTGATAAGTAACGATGGAAGTTTAGAGGGTGAAGTGCTTGAAAGGGTACAATAAGGTTGCTTTTTCCTTGAAAGCAGTGAAAAGAAATAGGGAAGTGAGCATGGAAGTGAAAAACTTACTATATGACATTATTGTGATACCAACTCTAACGTATGGAAGTGAAGCCTGGACCTTGTTGGAGGGACAGAAGTCAAGAGTGAGAGCAGTGGAAATGGGTTATTTGAGAGGAGCATGTGGAGTCACATGGAGAGACTGACAAATGAGGATGTGGAGGAGCGTTGTGGTGTAGATGTGGATATGATAGGAAGCTTTAGGAGAAACACACTGAGGTGGTTTGGCCATGTGGAGAAGATGGAGAGTGAGAGACTGACGAGGAGTGTGTATGTGAGTGAGGTGGTCGCCAGTTTTCCAGTCTCTGCCTCTTATCACTTGGCCGTAAATCAGTTTCGTGGGGTTGTGTATTCTCCTAGGATGATCTCTTATTTTGTTTCTTCCCTCCTGTAAGGGCTGGCTCCTCAGTAAGTTGTAGCAGTTCAGTTTGATCGCCATACTTTGCCAGAGGTAGTCACTGCTGCGTGGTGGAAGCTTAAGGTTAAACCTCATGTTCCCCGACCTAGAATGTGCTATTTTTGTCAAAGGTTCGGTCATGTTTGCCATTCTTGCTGGAAGGAAGTGTCTGGCCTGCCTCAGGTCTGTGGATTTTGTGGCGGTGTTTTCCATGTTATGGTTGATTGTTCTTAACGATCTAAATGTTTGAATTGTGGAGGAGTGCATGTGGTCTTCTCAAGGGATTGTGATGTATACAAGTTTGAATATGAGATTGTTTCTGTCCAAATGAAGGAGAAAATTTCCTTTTCGGAGGCAAAGGCCAAGGTAAGGGAGACGTTCACTCACCCTGGGGTTACCTTTTCTGCTGTCTTGTCTCGCCCTAAAAATACCCGGCAGGTTCCCTGCCAACACAGCAATACCCCTGTAACCTCTCAGGGTTCTACTTCCCGGCCTTCTCAGCCAGGGGGTTCCACTTAGGGGATGCAGCCTAAAAGCGGCTGTGCTTCCTCAAGGGAGGTGTCTCCTGTCTCAGGGGGTGTCTCCTCTGGAGTGGTGCTTCCTGCATCTGGAAGTGCCTCCCCCATCCCTGTTCCTCCTGTGGCAAACGTCCGTGTTGACACAACCCCCTGCCTTGACACATCCAAAACTCCCAATGTCCCTCCTGTGTATGATAAGCGTCATCATTGCCACTCAGAGTGCTCAGAGATAAAATCACTGCTACTAAAGTTCTCTGCTGTGGAGCTCACTACTTCTCCTACCCAGGATGCTCAGGGGTCGGGGCGAGTGCAGGCTGCGAATAGCGTTTCGCTGGTGGCCCAGCCACCACCAGACAGTGGTGGTATCCAGGTCGTTGATGTGCCTGTTCAGCTGCATGAGGCCTTGCCCTTTCAGGGATCTAGTACTGTGGGGTGCGCTACCGATCATACTTCTTCTCATGGTGGCACTGCCTGCTCAACTTGGGCTAGGGGAGGTTACAGTACCCCTGCCAGGCTATCTCTTGCTCCTCTTCCTTCGGGTTATCTTCAACCTGGAGGCACACTGTGCACTATAACGGTTTCAAGCCAAGTGTTGTTCCATCTCAGAGGAACCTAAGTGTTGTTCCACCTCAAAGGAAGGGTCTTTTAAGACTTTCCTCTTCCTCACCTTTGCCTGTGGGTGTTCGATATAGGATGTGGGTTCCTGGTGCTGGGCAGTCTCTTCCCAAGGGCCTTCCTAAGAATCAGTCCAAACCTGCTTACTTGTTAGGTGTACATTCCTGCACTTAATCATCCCTCCACTGTGGGTTCTCTCATCCAGTGGAATTGTCGGGGTTTATGTGCAAACTATGAGGAACCGTTTCATCTCATTTCTCAATTCACTTCTCTATGCATGTGATGGATGTGCTGCTATCTTCCTTTGCCAGGATATTCCATACAGTCATCTGGCCATCTCCACTCCTCTGCAGGCAGTTGCTGTCCGGATGTTTTTGCGTAAGCAGTATACAGTTTGCAGCCTTCATCTTCCTGCTAGTGCTACTGTGAATGGAAGGATTTGGAAAGCCTTTTTTCGTGGCCCTCCTTCTCTCTTTCTGTTAAAAGGAGATATGAATGGCCACCATCCACTATGGGGTAACGGTGGAACCAACCCTCGGGGCGTTATGCTAGCCTCTTAAGTGGAGGATGGGGAAGTGGGCATCTTAAACTCCAATAAGATGACTTATTTCCAAAACCAGAATGGAACTTTCACTGCCATTGATTTGTCCTTATCTTCAGCTGATGCTGTTTTGCATTTTACCTGGGATGTGTTGCCAGACCTGTATGGCAGCAACAATTTTCCGTTACTCTTGACTGCTAGCGCATGTGGACGTCAGCCACCTCTTCCTCACTGGCGTCTATATCAAGGTTGACTGGCCATGTTTTAGGGAATTAAGTTCCATTTCCCTTTCTGTCAATGAATTTGGCCGTCTTACTGAGGCGGTGTCATTTTTCACTGATGTGTTGCACTCAGCAGCCCTATTATGTATTCCAGGAACGAAGGGTCAGTCCAGTTCCTCAGTGGACCTCTGATTGCAGTTCCACGGTGAAAGCCAAATGAGTTGCCTTCGCTCAAGTTCGTCGTCACCGTGGGGATTCTCAGTATGAGGTGTATAAGAGAGCACACGCTCATATGAGGCGGGCTTTAAAGAAGGCCAGGCATTCATCCTGGAAAGGTTATGTTTCCTCTCTCAGTTCAAGGACTTCCTTCACTCAGGTGTTGAACCGTGTAAGGAAAATTTCAGGAAAATTTACTGTTCTTTCCCCTCCTGTTCTATCTTCAGTCGGTGGAACTGTGGCTGATCCTTTCGCTCTTGCAGAGTTGTTTGTTGATCATTTTGCCTGTGTCACAGAAGGACGTAGATTCGCCTTTTACTTGTAGTGTCGATGCCTAGCGTCTCGTGGTCGCACTTTGGCCTCCTCTGAGGGAAAGTCCAATAATGTTCCCTTTTCTATCTCTGAACTCCAGGCGGCTCTACTGCAGTGTCATGATTCCTCTCCTGGTTATGACAATATTACTTATTCCTTTTTACCTCACCCGTCCCACACCCTGTGTCGAACGTCCGTAGGCAGACGTGAGGATGAAGAAGAGAAAAGTCTTACATAGCTCTTACTCTGAGGTGGAACAACACTTGGCTTGGAACCGTTATGGTGCACAGTGTGTCACCCAGGTGAAGATAGCCTGGAGGAAGAAGAAGTCGGCCAGACAATGGTCTTAGGTGGAGGAGCAAGAGTTGGCTTGGGAGGGGGACTGTAAGGTCCCCTAGCCAGAGTAGAGCAGGCAGTGCCACCACGAGACATAGCAAGATCGGTAACACGCTCCACATTACTGGAACCCTAAAAGGGGAATGTCTCATGCAGCTGAGCAGATGCATCAATGACCTGGGTACTACCACTGTCTGGTGGTGGCTGGGCCATCAGTGAAACTCCATCCTCAGCTTCCACTCGCCCCGACCCCTGAGCATCCTGAGCAGGAGGAGTAGTGAGCTCCACAGCAGAGATTTTTGGTAGCAGTGTTTTTATCTCTGAGCACTCTGAGGAGCCATGGCGATGCTTACCATAAACAAGAGGGACATTGGAAGTTTGGATGTGTCAAGGCTGGGCGTAGTGTCAACACGGATATTTCCCACAGGAAGTACCGAAATGGGGGTGGCACTTCCAGATGCAGGAAGCACCACCCCAGAGGGGACACCCCCTGAGACAGGAGGTGCCTCTCTAGAAAAAGCACAGCCACTATCAGGCTGCATCCCCTAAGTGGAACCCCCCAGCTGAGAAGGCCAGGAAGTAGAATCCTAAGAAGGTAATGGGGTATTGTGTGATGGCAGGGGCACATACCGGGTAGCTTTAGGGTGAGACAAGACAGCAGCTAAGGGAACTCCAGGGCGATTGAACTTCTCCCTTACCCTGGCCTTTGCCTCAGAAAAAGAAATTTTCTCTTTCGTTTGGACAGAAACAATCTCACACTCAAACTTGTACACATCGCAATCCCTTGAGGAGGCAGCATATACTCCTCCACAGTTCAAACATTTAAAAAGGGATTAAAGAATCCCCCGAGCTAGACCTTACAATAAGATCATATAGCCCCGCTAGGTAACAGGAGGGCGCTACCCCTCCCGGCACGGCAGTCCCGGGCGCGGCTCGAACTCGCGACCCCCCGGTCCCGAGCTTGATGCTCTACCTCTGAGCCACCGTGCCCCCCGTTCAAACATTTAGAGGTTTGAGAAAATCATCCATCACAATTTCCACAAACCCCAAGAAGGCCAGATGCTTCCTGCCGGCAAGAACGGCGAACATGACCGAACTTTTGACAACAATAGCACCTTCTAGGTCAGGGAACATGAGGTATAACCTTAAGCTTCCACCACGCAGCAGTGACAACCTCTGGCAAAATAAGGTGATCATATGTTAGGATAAGAGTGTGGGTGGGTTTTAAAACCCCATCAACTTTTTTCATATTTCTCTGTACTGCTACAACTTCCTGAAGAGCCGGCCTCTCCAATAGGGAAGGATCAGAATAAGAGATCACGCCATGAGAACACACAACCCCAGGGGACTGATTTAAGGCCAAGTGGCGAGAGGCAGACACTGGATAACCGAGGACCATAGTAAGGGACTGGATGTGTGAACTCTCTTCTTCATTCCTGGCCTCTAGCAACAGAGAACCATCACCCTCCAAGGAAACACTGGGGGTAAATCCGCATGCTGTAACTAAACGATTGTGAATCTGAAAACAGTTCAGTTTCCGGAAGGAAGTACTATCAGCCAAATTGAGTACTGTGTATTTTGTGTAATAGTGTTTCACAAAGACACCAGGTAACAGCTCGATAGAAGGGATATCTGGATTCGCAGTTTGGTAGATGACCCGGAGGGTACAGTGTCGTCGGCCAGAAAGTGACCAAGTGATGGCAATTCGTGTGGCTGGTCACCAACCACATGAGTGTGTAAAGAATTGTTTGATTTATCAATATGAATATATTCAATAGGTAAAATGGCACCAGGAGCCAAGGGAAACCGCCTACCAGGGAGTGAGGGGACTGAGCACTGTCTGATGTGAGTGGGGTACCTCGTCCCCAGAGGGTGACCCAAAAAGGATACCCCGTGATGCGAAAGTTCACTCCCACCAGTGCAAAGACCTCCTTCCGCAACACCCCCAAGCCCAAACACCAAACCAACCAACTCAGGACAGCACCAAGGCGATCCCTCTGGAGGGGGACACCGATGACCCATACGGGTAACCTACATTTCGGGCAGCGCTTAGTCAGACCCCTCACCCACAACCCTACCCACATGGGAGACCCTGCCAGATGTCGTCACATCCGTGGGCAGGCTTGTGCGATGACACGAGCATGCAACCCCATCACCACGAAAATGTGGCTGCCCACCCGGGGGGGGGGGAATTTTTCAGTGTTAATTGTGTTTATGGGAGGATCGACTTATTTCTGAAGTGTGTATGGTGGAGTTTGTTGGAAAAGGGAGGCGAGTGTTTTTGTTTTGAGAACTAAACGAGATAAATGTGTTCCCTTCAGTGTACAGGCTGGAGAGTGAGGGTTGAAATGTGAGACGACCTGCCATTAACACCTTGGAGCACAAGATGATTAGCAGGGAGGCCTTTCCACTCACGAAAGCATCACGTGAACACGGAAAACTTTCCTGTTATGCTTGTTAAAGGCAAAGAATATGTAAAATTACTCAGAACAGTACAACAACCCTGAGCAAATAGGTAAAGATTAAAAAAATGTTTTATTTTCCTGTCTTTTTTTTTTATGTCTGTGTTTATTTATAATCGTAAGCAGGGTGGTTCTGTGTGTTTCGCAAGGAAGGAAAAAGATGATATTGTATTTTCTGTCTCGGTCAAGACAATGGGTGTAACTAAGTGTGTTTAGGCATGGCCACGAGCGAAAAAATCGTATATTCACTCGTCATGGCAGCGGGTGGTGAACTGATAAATGAGGTGTGAGACTCTGAGAGGGTGATGTGAAGGTCAGTCTCATGTCCCAGATGTTCGTTCACTTCCCAAAAGTTTTCACAGTTTTCTACAAGACACACTGCATCGAATTATCCAAACCAGTACAACAAACATGAGTAAATAGGTAAAGATACCAAAATAAAAATGTATTTTCCTCTTATCATCTCTTTTTTGTTTATGCCTATAGTTACTCATAATCGTAAACAGGGTGGTTGTGTGTGTTTTGCAAGGGAGGACAGAGATGATATTTTCTGTCTGTGTCGAGAAATGGATGTAGTTTTGCTTGTTTAACCATGGCCACAGGCAAAAAAAATTAAAAATTCACTCATCACAGCAGCAGGGTCTGAACTGCTTGATGGGATGTATGACAGTGTAGTGTATGTCAGTCTCAACACGTTCAAAACATTTGTTCACTTCTAAAAAAATTTTGGCATTTTTTATAAGCCACGCTCAAATGACATAGGAACCCATGCTACTGTATAACGTCATTTGACGCCGGTGGCCATGGAGGGGTTAATAGAATTTTGTGACTGGGCAGAGACACAAAGACAGTGGCTATGCATTTTTGTCGTCTTAAAGGGATTCACCCAGACCCTGATTTGTATCTCAATGGTCGGCGAATATCCTGTGTGGAAGATGTAGCCATCTTCTGTTTGATAGACAACTAACCTGCATTCCTCAAATTCATTCTGTTCAGGAAGCACGTCTAAAAGCTTTGAGTCTTTGAGGGTTTTAGCTCATACCTCTTGGGGTGCTGACCGTCAGACCTTGCCCCTCTTGCATAGGTCTTTATTCTTGCTAAACTTGAATATGGGTGTGAGGTTTACTCCTCTGCAGCAGATGCCCATCTCCGGTTGTTAAATTCTGTGCGTCATGCTGGTGTGTCTGGCAGCCGAGGCGTTCCAATCATCCCCGATTTCAAGTTTGTTGGTGGATGCTGGTGTACTGCTCTTCGATTTGCGATGCCAGTTGCTGATGATGAGGTGTTGGTATCGTCCTCACCGCATTCCAGACTCAATTTATTGTGCCATAGTCTCCCAGGATTCATAATTTTCTGTTTGTGACACCTGTCCGAATTTCCCGAAGCTCTTTGGTTACAGGGTCTGGTCTATTATGTTAGCCCTCTCTGTTCCGAGACTGGCAGTTTGACCACATCGGATCCGAAGGGTGGGTTCTTGGCTACTCCCTCGTGTGACATTTTGTGGGACCGTTGTTAAAAAAAAAAAAAAAAGGGCTCACTTCCCTCTCAGGTGTCCCTTTCTCTTTTTTTAAAACATGCCTTCATTCATGAGGGTTCTGTCCCCATCTATACTGACGGGTTTAAGGCTGATTCTGGAGTAGGATTTGGTGTTGTCTTCCCTTCCTTAAGTAGGGGGAGTAGCCTTCCTGGCATTACTTCAGTGTATACGGCGTAACTGACTGCGATTTTATATGCTCTCAAAATCATTTTTACTCTCCCTCAATCAACATTTCTGATTCTTAGTGGGTTTAAGGCTGATACTGGAATAGGATTTTGAGTTGTCTTCCCTTCTTTTAGTAGGGGTGTTAGCCTTCCTGGCATTACTTCAGGGTATATGGCGGAACTGACTGTGATTTTGTCTCAAAATAATTTTTACTCTCCTTCAATCCGTTTTTGTGATTTTTAGTGACTTGCACAGTGCTCTGTCTGCACTGGAGTCTTGTAATGCATCCCATTCATTGATTTTAACAGTTTTAGATTGGTTTGGACATGTGGAGAGGATGGAGAATGAAAAACTGACTAAGAAGGCGTATGTGCGTGAAGTGGAGGGACGGAGGGGGAGAGGGAGACCGAGAGTGAGGTGGAGGGATGGAGTTGAGAGGTATATGAGGGAGGGGGGAGTGAGTTAGGGGGAGTGAGTTAGGGGGAGTGCAGTCAAATGGTGGGTGGCAGAGCGACTTGGAGGTGTTTTGTCTGTGGTCACCCTTTGCAGAAATGGGGCACCGGGTTATACATAGATTTTTGGGGGGCCATCGTGGCTGCCATGTGGACTTCTGTTGGGTTCCCACACATGTTCATGCGGTGGGCAATGAGAGGGCAGATACATTAACTAAAGCTGTCTTTTCTCAACAGCCCCCAGTGACTACCCACTTCCTGCTGTAGCACCTTACTTGTGGTATGCAGTTCGTATGTGTTGGCAGAGGTACTGGGATGGTGTTGCACATAATAAACTAAAAGAAATCTTTCAGAGAGTGGTTGTGCCAAGGTTTCTCCCCTCCATGTCTCAGCAACTGGAGGTGGCTCTTGCTAGACTTTACACTGGGCACTCTCGGATAACATGGGTTCCTCATGAGTAGTGAGACTCAACCGTACTGTGGTGATTGCCTTGTTCCCCTTACTGTCCATCATTTGCTGGTCGAGTGCCCGAGTTTGGGGGACTTACGGCAGAGGTTCAGCGGTAGAGTGTGCGTCTCGTATGCTCTACCACTTTGGCGGACATAAGGAGTGCTGTGGTTGAACCAGTGTCGCATACTACTATGCTTGCACCCAGTCGGCTTAGGCTGGCCGATTGCACTTGGTTCACAGGCTACACACACATCCAAAGCCACTCTGACACAACACTCAGACTTACAAGCACTTCTCACCCTACATACAATCTCTGCAGAGCACAACATGGTGGAGTAGAGATACAGATACAGAGACATACACATAGATTCCTCCATAGGCATGAGGGGGCAGATGGTGCCTGCTGTCTCCCCTCGATGCTTTGAGAAGCCTCTAGCGATTTTACTGATGTTTTTAGTTTTCTCCAGGAGGTGGGCCTCCTTCCACTTTCATAAGTAATTGATATTTTATAAACTATCATTTTATTATTTTCGGTGTTTTATTCCTACTAATAGATATTAACTTTATTCTGAATATGGACTTTTTATTTGCTGCATCTTTTACCTTGTTGTCCGGCATCATATGACTCTGGCAGTTGCGCCGCCAGATATTAATCAATCAATTATAAATAATAGGGATTATTAACCATAAACTAGAGCAAACACCCGGTTTAATAAACCACTTGAACTAGCAATTAACGTTCTCTGGAATTTTCCTCCACTCTTAACAGGGGCAACTATATTAAAACAGTCAACATATATGTTAAAGACAGAAATCTCCCTCTGGGGTGAAAATAGTTTCCACAGTATTGTTCAATGCAAGTCAAGTAACTGCATGACAAATTTTAATAATTACTTATTAATTAATGACTAATATTTATTAATTGATGACTAATATTTATTTCATGTAAATAATTGTTCATGTGCTCGATGTTCTCTTTGACTACCTTTCCTGTAACATGTATACTGCAGGCTATAAGTTTTGCCTCCTTCACATTAACTTGCCCTAGATTTTCAGCCTTTCTCAGCATATTTCACATACCTCATTGGCATAAAAATTTAATGCTATGGCTGTATGTCATTTCCATAACACTTCCTCGTAACTGGCACCATATTCTGTTGGCAATCTCTTGTTACAACTTGCATTCACGACAGTAACTTGGATACATTACTTATATTTCCCCAGTTTTGTCATTACCATTAATTTCGGCAAAGTACATAAGATCCTCTGGTTCTAAAACAGCAGGTAATCTGTATACATTACTTGGTATATTTCTCCGGGAAAAGGTTGAGAGACGCGAGATAACGTAGGCCAGTAGTGGGGGTCCAGGAGGCCACTTGCAGCATCCGGCCACCGTCAGGGCTGTACGGCAAGTGAACCAACATGCTGTACCTGCACAATACGTTTATAGTTTCAGACAGAATGAAATATATCTGTTCCCTCAAAACAACATAGATGTAGTTTAACATTTCTCGTAGCTAATTAATGGACAGTCTGATGTAGTCTTTGGAAGAAGTCTTGTAGTGAAACTTGTGTCTAACAAAGGCGATAATTAATTTAACCCCTTTCATTAAGGACAGCTATAAGTAACATCTCAGTCTGAATAGTGTTTCCTGAGTAAAATATTCTAACGGTTGCAAGAATGAAGAAAAAAAAAAATGTATGAAGTTAATTCCACCTATAGTCTGTTCATCACATATGGCCATATTCACGATACACTGGATGTATTCTGGTAATAAATCTTGTGCAATTTATTGCCACTTATGGTACTGTTATGCCCTCATACCACAACGCCACAGGCTCCAACAACAGTAGAGCAGTGAGTTGTTCTTCTGGTCAGCCTTTTGGAGTGCAGCAACATCAGCATAGGCGTTGTAAAAAAACACTGGGTTTTCATACTCGCTGTCTTTATTTTTCGAAGAATTACACTCAATGTTTGCCAATTTCACTGTTGTCACAAGTACTGGAGCTATACAATCTTCACTAACTGAACTGACACTGAAATATACTCAGACTTAACTGAATCTCCTCTAGTCCCTTCCCTATCCTTATAGTAATAAGCTCCCTATGTACTACAATGATCAACTAACTTCTCGGGAAAAACAACAGTTACCAACTCGGAGACATCAACAGAATCCAGACTTTTCTTGCACTGCATAACACTGTAAATTATTTAGCATACAAAATGATACAGAATTACATAATTTAATGAACAATCACAAAAAATTATAGAGAAAAAGTGCACAAAAAATATAATGGATAATTTTACAAAATACCTGCACTCACAAGTAGCAGGCTAACTGGCAACTCTGACACATGACAAAACCCTCCAGTACTCCATATCTATACTTTTGTTTTTTTTTTTGTATTGAGGCGAAATGCACTTAACATGTTGGTGATAATTGGCTGAATGCAACATGTCCAAATAACATTTACTAACTCAAATTTCCCCCTCATATATATGTTGTCAATTAATAATAAAGAGAATATGAAACAATGTTGCATTCAGCCAGTCATCACCAACCTGTAAGTGCATCTTCGCCATAACAAAAAAAAAAAAAAAAAACTGAGTTTAGGAAATCCCGCAGACAATCGTCACACACTGTTTTTCTTAAGCAGAGACGAAGTCAGCCAGGGTTTCTCATGGGTAAATGGCCACGTTGCTCTACTCAGTTGAATTTAACTTGGCCTAAAATTACCATCTGTCCATCTTGAATGCTACGCTGTAACTAGCTATCAACACGATAATATGTTACTAGTCATGAAGAAGTGTCATAGAAACAATGTATAACTACAGAATTGATATTCTGCCACTGAGCTCTGTGAAATAAGATGGGAAAGGGAAAAAAATCTGGGACAAATTTAAATGAACGAAATATAGTAAAAAAAAAAAAAAACTACAGAAGTAATAATACTGACTGTTGTTCCTTGTTCAGTCCATCAAAGCTTTGAACTACCAACTCAACACTGGACAGTGGTTTCATTCAGTGTGGAACTCTTCCTACAATATCCTTGTACTCGTGGAGAAAATTTGAGGGTTAGCAGATACTACTGCTCAAAAGTGTTGATTAGCCATTTAAATTTTACAGCGTCTGTTGTTGAGTTGAGGGGAGGTGGATGATTCTTATAACCGCTAGGTGATTTTATTCAACTTGGGAGATTTTATTTTTTTTTAATCTATGGGTGAAATATAGCCTTCAACAAACCTTTCTCAACGAAACCTCCTTCCAAAGCTCAACTTAAAATCCCGATGTCACTATTCAAGGAAAAACTGCCACTCTTCAGGTTATTTACTTTTCGACATCAAAGTAGGTCAACTAAACCCCATTCTTTTTGTGCCCTCTGTGTCACTGTAAGGAAGGGAGAAATTATTACAACATTTTCACTATCTGCTATAAGGAAGAGAGGCTGTAATACGAGTATAATCAAACTGAAGCAAAAATTGTTGGTCTGAGTCTACCATCTCTGTATTGGGATGGATATTACTCTTTCTTTCCTTAAACACCAATTAGCTTTATTCTTCCTCATTTCATACATTTATCCACCAAAACAAGAATAATTAGGCTTATAAGACACGTGCAATGATTCTTCGATATAAAATATTAGCACGACACGGCTGAAGATCGTACATTCCGACTATATACGAGAAAACAGTTTTGTGTTGTCTGCCCCGCTGGATCAGGATTGCCAGGTTGGCTTATTGGGGGGCCAAATTCTTCAAATTAGGCATTTTTTTAAGTGGCTGGCCCCCCAAAATAAGCTGGCTGGCTATTTGGCATTTTTGGGCTTTTTTCCTAATGTATAATATATTTTGATAATTTCTAAGTGCTCGTATATTACCTTTAAAATCACGAATGCATCTGGTACAAACTAATTAGTATCCCACAAAATGAATTAAAGAAAATGAAGTCCTACGCTTTTTATCGCAAACGATTCTTTGTAGCTGCCATAGTGGCATTTTGGCCAGCGGTCTTGTCTCCGCACGATCGTGGCTTTATTCTGCCGAGTCCCATCAACGTACGATGTACGTCGCAACTTTTTTCTGCGGACAGACCCAACGACGTACACCGTACGTCATGCAATTGCAAGGCCCATTGTGTGCACATTTTTCAAAATTTGCGGGTGATTTTTGGTAGGCATATGTGGGAGACCTTCCTCTACCTGCTGTCAAGTGGGGATACTGCCTGGCCCCTCCTAACCCCCCTTTCCTCCCCCTCCCCCCACACTGGGCAATTCACCTGTTAGCAGTAAGCTGGGCAGTAAAGGTATGTTGCCCCACGGTCTCTCTAATGACGAAATTCACGGTGAAAGTGATTCCTGAGGTGGAGGACAGAGAAACAAAGAAGCTAGAGGTAGAAACAAACAGAACTGATGAGGTGGTAATGCTGTAAAGGAAGGTGCCATATACTGGGGTTTTGGGTAAGTGAACAATGCTTATAAACGCCTATATTATTGTTTGAAAACCATTATAGACTTTTTCTACGCATAAATTCGTACCAAATAAATGAAATAAATACATAATTTAAAGTGGCTTGAATTAGTCAACCCTTCCATAGTTCGTTTTCTTAGCCAGGTACTCTGAAAAAGAAGTAAACCTATGAGTGACACCTGTATCAACATTTTTTTACCTCAGGATCACGATTTCACTATGAATTTTCGATGTTTCTCGCCAAAAGCGAAGGTTTCAGCCAAAAAACAAAAATTCGAAAATCGGTCGGGGTCTGGGGGGTAGGCTGGGTAAAAAACCACTCAGGACTCTGCGGGTTAAACAATGCACAACTTTCATAGGAAAAACTTTGCAGATTTTCTTCAGCACATTTCAGATGAAACATTGTTCTTTTAGAACACTGCATTATCTGGGTTTCAAACCAAAGGTGCAACTAGAGACTTGTATGTGATGAATCCTGGCATACCCGGGGTCTTTAATGGCTTCTAGTATCTGTTTTACTGCATTTATCGCATTAAAGCATATCTGGGAAATTGGTATAACTACTGAAGAATAATACCATAAAGAGCTTACATACGGTGTATCAATACCTATCACGGGAGTGATGTTAAAAAATATGCTACTTCTGGTCTCTGCATTTTTTTTTTTTAATCCAAGGAAGATGGAACCAAAGACCAGGGGCCTGCAAATTGCTCCCTCCAAGAAGAAAAACAAAAACAAGATAACAGAGAGCCAAATTCAAGATCCATTCATTTTGAGATGCTTGGACACCATAGGCAGTTGGAAAAAAACAGACAGAGGGAGAGAGTTCCAGAGTTGACCTGTTACACACATGAAGGACTAGGAGTGGCGGTTAACTCTTGCATAAGAGATGGACAGAAAATGAATGAAAGTTTGTTGCTAGACGGCTGCTACATGCCCGCCGTAGTGTTAGAGGGATGCAAGCAGACAGTTCTGAAGAACAGTGACTATTGAAGTGGCGATAGAAAGGATATAAATATGAAACAGTTCAGCAAAGACACAGAAGCTGAAGGGAGCCAGTAAGAGGAGAGTTAATGAGACGAAAAGCCTTTGACTCCACCCTGCTGACAGAAGCTGTGTGTGGGGTGCCTACACTCACATGAGAGATGTACTCCACACAGGGTGAACAAAATCTGTGAATAAAGTCAACAACTGTGCAGGGATGGTACAGAGTAGCTTAGCACACCCAGTGTCTTGGAAGCAGACTTTACAAGAGAAGTATGTTCTTTACAAGATAAATCCCAAGAGAATGAAACTTCAAGTACTGTATGTTTAAAGATGATGCAGGATTGAGCTGGATATTGTTAAAAATTAAAGCGCATTCCTGTGGGAGATTTTATCGGGTTGTTAGATGTAAGAACTGAGTCTTTGATGCATTATAAAACAATGTTATTTTTCCCCCAATCAGAGATATTAGCCAAGTTAGACATTAAGTGTCCCACTGCCTCATCCCTTTGAAGAAACTGCTAAAATGGATGCTGTGGGAAGCGAATGGAAAGGTGAAGGGTGGAGTCATCAGCGTATAAGTGGACAGGGTTACATGAACAGCTTAGAAGGTCATTAACCCTCACACGCCGGGCAATATTTAACGAAGTCATCACGCCACTATGGGCAATTTTTCAGAAACTGCTAAGAATTGCTTGCTTTCAAACCTTATTATCTCGGAAAATATGACACTTAGGCAAATGAGTTAATGACCATTTTTCTCACCAATTCTTGCGAATGAAAGTATCCCTAGGTCTCTAGGTTGTTGCTTTAACCCGCCGAGTCCCATCGACGTACGGTGTACGTCGCAACTTTTTTCCGCGGATGGACCCAACGATGTACACCGTACGTCACACAATTGCAAGGCCCATTGTGTGCACATTTTTCAACATTCGTGGGTGATTTTTGGTAGGCATATGTGGGAGACCTTCCTCTACCTGCTGTCAAGCGGGGATACTGCCTGGCCCCTCCTAACCTCCCCTTCCCCCCCTTTCCCTCCCACACTGGGCAATTTACCTGTTAGCAGTAAGCTGGCAAGTACAGGTATGTTGCCCCACGGTCTCTCCGACGAAATTCACAGTGAAAGTGATTCCTGAGGTGGAGGACAAAGAAACAAAGAAGCTAGAGGTAGAAAAAACCGAAGTGATGAGGTGGTAAGGTCATAAAGGAAGGTGCCATATACTGGGGTTTTGGGTGAGTGAACAATGCTTATAAACGCCTATATTATTGTGTGAAAACCATTATAGACTTTTACTACACATAAATTCGTACCAAATAAATGAAATAAATACGTAATTTAAAGTAGCTTGAATGAGTCAACCCTTCCATAGTTCGTTTTCTTAGCCAGGTACCTTGAAAAAGAAGGAAAACGTAAGGTTGAGTGACACCTGTATCAACATTTTTTTACCTCAGGATCGTGATTTCACTATGAATTTTCGATGTTTCTCACCAATAGCGAAGGTTTCAGCCAAAAAACAAAAAGTCGAAAATCGGTCGGGATCTGGGGGTAGGCTGGGTAAAAAACCGATCGGGACTCGGCGGGTTAATGAGTTATTACGTGAGGAAGAGAACTCATTTTCGCTATGCGAGCGGCGTGAGAGCAGGATGTGTTCATGCATCTGCCTCCAGCACCGACTATGGCTTTGCTCTCAAACGTGATGACTTACTCCACTACTAGGTTTACTAGACAATGTTGCATCCAAGACACATCTTATGGCACTATCAATGAGAATCGGATGAGAGACGTAAGAAAACATCATTCTACGCCTTACAGAGTCACAGAGACGACTGAGGTATGCTTGCCTCGGGTGTTGGGGGGTTATCCCCACTCTTAGGTGATGAGATCAAGTGGCGGCCACTTCTAGCTGTTGTGCAAAATCACTTGCGGTCATAGCCATCACCTGGCACCCACGATCCACCAATTTCGCGTTAGATATAACCGTCACCCAGCACTTAAGGGTTAATGAATAAAAGGAAGGGAGCTGGTAATAGTACAGATTCCTGAGTAGCACCACAACTGATAGCTCTAGCAGAAAAACGGTGGCCGTCTACAACGGAGATATAGAACAACCAGAAAGGAAGCTACAGATGAAGGCACAGATAGAAGGGTAAAAACCGTAGGACGGTAGTTTGGATATTAAAGATTTTTGCCAGACTCGATCGAAAACCTTTGAGATGTCAAAGGCGATGGCAAAGCTTTCGTCAAAGTCCCGAAAGGAGGATGACTTGGAGTCTGAAAGGTAGGTGAGATCACAAGTGGAACGTCCTTTTCCGAACCAATACTGCTGATCACAAGAAGGTTGTGATAAGTAGGATGCTTTAAAATTTTATGGTTAAGAATAGAGTTGAAAACTTTTGAAATACTGGTTGTTAAAGCAATTGGGTGATAGTTAGAGGGCTGGGAATGGTAACCATCTAGATCTGTTAACAGTGGTGTTCCTCAGGGCTCTGTCCTATCACCAACTCTCTTCCTTTTATTCATCAATGACGTTCTAAGAAGTAATGACCCGATTCCCAGTACCTTTCCTTCAGAAAGTGGTATCTGGGAACTGCCGCGACCAAGACATATTTCCTATATTGCATACCGGAAAGAGAAGTATTTAGGCAAACAACTCCAAAAAGTAATATATAAGGATTTTTACCGTGTATATCTCCCATTACGGAAGAGGAAACCACAATATACTAAAGTTGAGGCTTAGCAGTACGAAAGAATGTGAAACGCACAGCCTATCGCTCAACGGTTTCAGGGTTAAAATGCGGAGAAACTCTCGTAATACTTATTTTACATCCTGAATCAACAATACTAAAGGAAAAATGTCCCATAAAATCTATCACGCAGATAATGGTAATGTCGAAATCAAGAACGCCATCAACTCAGAAAAATAAACATCTAAAAAAGATATTATTTATCCATATTTAAATCTCTATGCGGGATGTTGTTTACGCGGGAAATACCGTCAGTGTTGTAGCAAGATGGATCGTCAACACGATAATATAGCCTGTCAGTTCAAGCAGATTATTGCTCTTTATTTATCAAAATGTTCCAGCAAGACAGATATCCCGGCAACTTAACATCGAGGAGGATAATTAACGGATAGATAAGCGATATAAACATGCAGGCAGAACACAGAAAATCTGTCAAATGAAGCCTTTCCTAGCACAAGACCAAGGCAGACAAATTATTGCATGTGCCCAAGAACAACCCCTGCCCACCTTTGTTGCCTTCAAGAAGCAAATTAATCTGCCGGTATTCAGTTAGTGAAACCAATGCAGTTACTGGGGTAAAACTGGTCAATTTACAGTATTCACACGATCATAATCCAACTTGTAATAAAATATGTAGAGCAGTTTCATGAAAGAACTAAACAAGGAGAGGATGACAGTCAAAAAGCAAAAGTGCGACAATGAGGAGAACTTCAGACAAAAAGCATTGTTACGAAGGGGGATTTGCCAGTTAAGTGTTCGAGAATTTTCTAGACATCTACCGTAGGCTGGTATCGGTACGATCAGAATTGCCAGTTTGCTTGCTGTTTGGAGCGTAGTTGTTTCGTAAGTTATGCATTAATCTTTATGCTCTTTTTCTCAATAATGTTTTATTTATGTGATTGTTCGTTAAATTATGTAATTTAATTTAAGTTTGGCAATTGATTTAGAGTGTTATGTAATGTAAGAAGACTGGCGTATTTTGGTTGTCTCTTAGTTGGCAACTGTTTACTGTCGCACCGTCGAGTTCGTCCTAGATCATTCTCGAGTAATGCAAGGTTATATAAGGATGGGGGATGAGTGTGTATGTTGTTGTTAAGGTTAAGGATTAGTTGGGCCTCAGTCAGTTTGAGTGAAGTTTAGCCGGTGCAGTATCAGTGAAGTTTGTATATTTTCGGTACTTGTGAAATTATTGAAGTGTTATTGTGAAAACAGTGAAGTGTAAAAACAGTAAAGTGTTGACAAGCATTAACTGTGAAGTGTTGTCAAGTATTAAGTGAAATTGCAGTTAGTACAGTTTGTATACGTCCAGCGCTTGTGAGAACAG
Organism: Birgus latro; assembly: GCA_018397915.1. Lineage (NCBI taxonomy): Eukaryota > Metazoa > Arthropoda > Malacostraca > Decapoda > Coenobitidae > Birgus > Birgus latro. Next base: position 22,859 of record JAGKTI010004848.1, on the reverse strand, counting down.
TGAAGTGAAGGTAGCAGGCATTAAGTGGAATTATTTGGAAAATAAAGGCAGTCAACTTTAAGAAGCCAGTGTTTATCTTGCCTCAGCTGATCTTGTGTGGTGTACAGCTAAAGGCTGACCATAGGAAGAACGACTCACTGGGCAAAGTCCTTCCTATACTGCACTACTGCTGTTGGAGCCTGTGGCAGTGTGGGGACTTGGGACGCAACAGCATTATATAAAAGAGGGGGGCGGGGTTGTGACAGACTGAGATCCACTCACTCCCATGACGCGATACTAACGTAAGGCCTTCCGGGCAGTATTGCCAAAGAAAAGCCATAGAAATATGCTAGATTGGTCTCACCAGTGGTAAAAATCAGCCAGACTGAGGGAAATTAAGGAAAATAATGTTAGACAGGAGTTTCAAAGGACGACAGGCACTCGGAAAATATTTAATTTTTACCAGCTAGCTTGCTCTTAAAAACCGTTAAATTTAGCGGGAAAATTGCTACACTGGTAACACTGCTGGCATGAACCGATGACGAGTGGAAACGTGCCAGATGCAGTCCATCTCCCACCGAGGCAGCACTTTCACCGCTGCTCTCGGTGGGACCAGCTCTCTGCAGCAGTGTTTCCGCCGGGGAGGATGGGCCTGTCCCTTACTGGAGCAGCCCTGTCCGCCACCAGGAGGTTGAGGGTTTCCACTTTACCCTCCCTCTTCCAGGACCGGGGCTAACCCTCCTTCCACTGTGACTGGGCCTTCCACCATGGGCCTCCACCTGCTGCTGGGCGAGCGGGGGTATCGTCGGGGCGGCACCACTGCAGTTCGTCGGCGCCCGACCATTGGCGCCGCGACCACTCTGCTCTCTCGCCCCCCCCCCTACGCCAGCGTCCTCTGTCGCCATGCAGAGGACGCCCCCTTGTTTACTGCCATCCTCTGACGGGCTTTCCACCCTGAGCCCATGCCACACCAGTGTGGCGAATCTCACCACCACCACCACCACCACCGTGCCAGATGTCGCCTTTTACTCAATTATTGGTCTAAAAATAAATAAACGCTGAACATACTAATATTTTCGCAAGATTAGTTTCTTTACACTATAAATAATGTTTACTGGGAAGGCAAAGATTTCCCGTCTCCTAACTCTTATTCAAGTGATCGTTGCCAGATCCAGGAAGTTTGTCCGAAACTTAAAGAAAACGAGTCATCACTTATTTGGGCGATCGTACATCTAACCCTATCCAATCATACGCTGATGATTCCACCCTTCACCTTTCCATTCGGTTCCCGCAACGTCCATCTCAGCAGATGCTTCAACAACAAGGGACGAGGCTGTGGCATGCCTAATGTCTGATTTGGCTCGTATCTCTGATTGGGTCTTGTTGTTTTTAATGCATCAAAGACTCATTTCTTGCGCCTACCAACCCGACAAAATCTTCCACAGGATTACCAACTAATGTTTAGTAATGTCCAGCTCAGTTCTGCATCATCCCATGCTTGGGGTTTCATTTACTCGGGATTTATCTTGGAAAGAACATATTACATCTCTTGTGAAATCTGCTTCCAAGAGATTGGCTTGCTAAGCCGACTCCGAACTTTCTTTACCCCTGCACAGTTGTTGACTTTGTACACGGGTTTTATTCGCCCTTGTGTGGAGTACAACTCTCATGTGTGGGGAGGCTCCCCACATGCAGCTCTTCTCAATAGGGTGGAGTCAAAGGCTTTTCGTCTCATTAACTCTCCTCCTCTTACTGATTCCCTTCAACCTCTGTCTCTTCGCCGCACTGTTGCATCTTTATCTCTTTTCTATCGCTACTTCAATGGTCACTGTTCGTCTGAACTGTCTGCCTGCATCCCTCCACCTCTACGATGGGCAAGTAGCACCCGTCTAGCAACAAACTCGGATTCATCCCTTTTCTGTCCAACTCTCTGATGCAAGAATTAACCGTTACTCCCAGTCCTTCATTTATGCAACTTGTCAACTCTGGAATTGTCTTCCTCTGTATTCCCTGCTTCCTGTGATCTCTAGTCTTTCAAACGCAGTGTGTCCAGGCATCTCGAAATGAACGGTTCTTGAATTTGGCTCTCTTTCATATTGTTTTTGTTTTTTTCTTGGAAGGAACAGTATGCTGGCCCATGGCCTTTGGTTCCTTCTTACTTGCATTAAAAAAAAAATCCAGCAATAAGGAAAGGTGCATGCTGATAGCCCCACTTCCATATTGAACTTGCTGGTGATCACTCGGAACAGTGGAGTTAGTACCGCTGGGAATGGTTTGATTTTACTCTTGATTAAAATTTATGAGTCATTATGGTTCTGAAGGTGTTAACATGATTATGGATATGTCGTTGCTGAATTTATTTAAATGACACACAAGAGCATGAGAAGGTCTCCCATGCCAAATTAGTAAAGCAAAAGGATCTGTCTACTCTCTTGAGGTAAAACGGACATGACACAAATGACACTACACTTAGATTACAAAGGAGAATACAGACTCCTAAATACCTATAGAGATTTATGTTTGTGGCCGAGGTGTACGTGGTGCACGTGCCCATTGCCCCAGTTCCGACAGGCCAAGTGGGGGGACAATCAAAACTATTGTGTAGGAGGAGGGGAGAGAGTTTCAGCCTGCGGCAGCTGCTTGGATAATCCTCAGGCTGGTATTTGGGTTGATTTTCTGGGGACAGCCAACTCGTGCATCATGGATTTTTCACGGCATTTTTTTTTTTTATTGTCCGTGATGGAATTCCAGGGGTACAATATCACTATCGTCAGGAAATATCCCAACAGTGGTTTGACCTTCATTTCTGGGAAAAGAGCCAACATAACGGAATGGTATCCTGTTGAAGCCGGTAAATATACGCGTGGCTAGATCTGGCCAAACTGATGACACAGACACATAAAATAACATGTCATTCAGGACTGTTGGATCATGGTCGGCCTCACAGCCACACCTGTCATTGGGAGGCACAGCCACACCTGTCATCTGGTGCACACGATGACACGTGAATCTGAGACAAGTGATACTGAAAGAGCTGCCATACTCTCACGTACATGGTAAAAGTGAATGAGGGGGAGAGGGGCTGGAGGGGGGGAGGTTCTGTTGAATTTGTTTAATTGTCTCATGTCTTCTTGGTCCCATGTAATAATTATAATAATATTACACAGCATTTCTGTCTAAAATAATATATTCTTCTTGATCTTTATTTTGAAAATAATGTTCAATGCAAATTTTATCTAATACCACTGATATATATTACAGATATACTGTATACTAAAACTGATTTTATAAGCAATTTAGAATTCCCTGTATAATATGTCATTAATAAAACTACACACACACAATCTGAAATGACATGTTCCGTAATACCCACAATACTCATGAGTATTATGATGAGTCTTAATTTACTACTATCAGCAAATGTTCACATGTGGATGATATATACATGGGACTGCTTAAAATCTTTATAAACTTTGCACTGTGACCATACGTCAGATGCAGTATGACTTCACTGTGACGTCAGCATCCCAAACCCTCCCCCATCCACCCCACCAGGACGTCTCTTCTCCTTACTCACTATTACCATGTAGGTGAGAACTTGGCACGTGCTTCAGCATTACTTGTCTCAGATTCACGTGTCGGCGGGTGTTTCAGGTGAATCTTTCCCCGAGTGTACTGTACATGGCACATTTCAGTGTACAGTCAAAGACAAAAGTCGTATCGTGAAATTTGGTGAACATATCTGCAGAAAGACTATAGCTTTGGAGCGGTCTGTAGGGGTGGGCATAATCGCTTCTAGTAATCGATTATAGCGATTACTGTCTTTTTTTTTTTTTTTTGGTAATCGATTACATTTTCCAGGAACCGATACTTCAAGCGATTACCGGTACTCCAAGATTCGCGAACAAATGCACAAGTGTTGTGTTGTTAATGGCAGTTTTTTTAAGTTTACTAAGATTAGACACGAAACTGTATAAATTCAACAAAAATTTACGAACATAAGGTCATTCTGTTTCGTGTTTACTTAGACATGGACCAACAGAAACTTTTAACAAAAATGCATAAATAGTGAACATGATAGCTTCAGTAAAATTTATCAAATATTCAATGTACACATTTAAGTTAGTTTTCTAACTTCTTCCCCGTTTCGGCATTTAGATAAGTCTGTGCTTAAGTGCTTATACTATAATTTGATTATAAGCCCCAAACACTGGTCCCTGTTGCAGGAGGTCACTTTGACGTGGTGGTGGGGCTTGAAGCGTGGTTGGCAGTGCCACCTACTTTTGAGGCATGCTTAGCTTTGTAGGGTTCGGCATTTGTCGCCCACGTGGACCAAGCATCCCTTACACCACTTGTGGAGGAGGCCTGCTGGTGATGTTAGTCCTTGCCCACTTGCCATCTAGGGCGGGACTGTTGCCTCCCCACGTGTTTGCCGTGCGTGGCGTTCAGTAATGCTGGGAGACGGGAGTCCTGGAGGTTGAGCGATGCTGCACGATGCGCCCTGCAGCTAGCAATACACCTCTTTGGTCCCTTATTCTGGCTAGACGGATAGCCTGGTTAGGCCTGACCAGGTTAATCGGCTGGTCATGCATTGGCTAGGGTCAAGTGGGCACTGGGGGGCCTGGTGGCTCCTATCGTCCTGGAGTCACCCTCACCCAGGTCCCCCAGTGGTTACCTGTGTATACTCCTCCGCTACCCCTGGGGTCGTCAGTGGTCTTGTCCCTAACATATGACCTCCCATTGTTGGGATCCGTGGTGGGTGGGGGGCTGGGGGAATGAAGTCTTTTTGCTATGATATGGAATCATTCCTTGTTCCTCCTTCTATACCTTTTACAAAGTTCGTGGTAGTTCGTAGTCCTGCTGGGGGTAGACCTCCGGAAGTGTGATATCTTCCGGACCAATCGCAAACTGGTCACTGCATGTGGTGCGGCCCATAAAGTGGTTCCACAGGCTGACGGTAGTTTATTGATGAAGGTATCTGATCCTTCACAGAGTGCGACTGTCCTATCATTATCAGAGCTTTCAGGTCAGTCAGTCACATGCTTCCCCCATGCTTCACTGAATCATTCACGTGGAATTATTTATGCTAAGGAACTACTTATATTTGATGAGTCACGCCTTGCTGAAGAGTTGTCTCACCAAAAGGTAATTAAGGTTGAGAGGATTAAGAAGAAGATAAATGGTGAACTTATGCCGACTCCATCTTTGATTGTAACTTAGTTCTTTGAGCCTCCCTGATGTTCTTAACGCTGCATGGTACCGATACAAAATTAGGCCATATGTCCTTATGCCCCGTAGATGTTTCCAATGTCAGCATTTCGGTCATATTAGCCTAACTTGTAGGCGTCTTGCCCTGGGCCTTCCAGCAGTTTGTGCATCGTGTGGTTTAGAGGTTCATGAGGGCAGGGAATGCCTTGGTCCTCTATCTTGTGTCAATTGTGGTGGTAAGCACGCTGCTTCGTCTAAAGCTTGTGACCGTTACAAAATGGAACATGAAATCCTGTCTCTCAGGGCCTTGGAGAGGCTGAGTTTTACCGACACTAAGAACCGTGTCCTGTCTATGTATGTCCGCCCTGGTGTGTCCTTGCCTCTATTCTTTCTTGGTCAAAGCCTGCTGTGTGCCATCGTGGAGCCCCTGCTCCTCATTCTGACCTTCCTCCTTGTCCTTTGTCTGATACCAGACGTCCTACTACTCCTCCTCGAGGTCCCCCAGAGCCTTCAGTACCTTTGTTGTCTGCATCTTGTCCGGCTGCTGCTCCTGTACCGGCTGCTGCTCCTGTACCAGCTGCTGCTCCTGTACTGGCTGCTTCTCCTGTACCAGCTGCTGCTTCTGTACCAGCTGTTGCTTCTGTTCCTGCTACTCCTGTTCTGGCTGCTACTCCTGTTCTGGCTGCTACTCCTGTTCCGGCTGCTACTCCCGTTCCGGCTGCTGCTCTTGTTCCAGCAGCTACTACTGTATCGGCTGCTCCTTCAGTACCAGTTGTTGCTCCTGTACCACCTGCCTGCTCTGTTACTGGTGTTCTGTCTTCCCTACAATGCGCCTATACGGTCTCTAGTGTGTCCTCAAGCTCTGGTGTAGATATGGAGGATGCATCTGCCAACCTCAAACGGGTGAGGAGTGAGGAGTCTTTGGGTGACTCCTCTCCATCTAAGGTTCAAACTTCTGTGCCACCTGAGGACGTCCGAGTCGGTGGATGTTCGTGATGGTCTTCCTAAGATCCCGGTCTCTGCTTCTTGCTCAGAGTGGTGGGGTCTGGGTCTTCGGATACTCAAAGGGCTCGGTCGCCTACTCCCTCTATTCAGCCACCCGGCAGCCAGCCCTTGGTTGATTCAGCTGGGGAGGGTTCGGTTGGCTCCAAAGTGCCAACTGTACCTCCACGTGTGTGTGCGGTCAGCGCCAGTGGGTCTTCCAAGGCAGTCTCTCTGCCTCGGGCTCATTCTGGCGATGGGGGGAACCTGTCTCGGGGTAAGGGTCCTTCCACCCATGGAAATTCTAAATCTTCATTGTCTTCTCGGTTGGTGAGGCAGAGCTCCACGCCTAGGAAGAAAGGCTTTCACACCCTTCCCAACGACGTTGCTACATAGCTTTGGTGTCTCTCAGTTCATTTAATTTCATACTAATCAATATGGCTCAAACAGTACCAATTTGTCTTCAGTGAAATTGTAGAGGTGCCATGGCAAATTGCCAATTATTACTCTCTGCTATGAGCCCACTCTGTGTCTGTCTCCAGGAGACAGTGGTGGGGGATAGACCATTTCCTTCTATCCGGGGGTATGAGGTCTCCCATGCATCCCCTCCTGGCGGTCACAGCGGTGGATGTGCCATTCTGTGTCGATCTGATGTCCCCTTTATTTCGTTTACAATACAGTCTTCCTTTCAAGTTCTAGCAGTACAGATGCACGTTGGAAGGTGTTATACTATCTGTTGTCTGTACCTTCCACCTTCTGTTCCTGTTATGCATGCTGATCTGGAGACCCTTATTTGTCAATTTTCACCTCCTTTTATACTCCTTGGTGACCTTAATGGCCGCTGCCGCCCTCCTTTGTGGGTGACTCAATTTCAAATCCCTGGGGCGATCTTCTTGTCTCTTTGGTTGGGGATTTAGATTTGGTTGTCCTCAACGATGGGAGGCCAACCTATTTTCATGTTCATACTGGGACATATTCTGTCACTGACCTCACCATTTCCTCCTCTGACTATGCTCTTGATTTTTCTTGAGAGGTTTTGGATGATCTGCATGGTAATGATCATTATCCTGTGTTGGTGCAGACTACTCGCTTTGTTCCTGCAGCCCGTATGCCACGCTGGTGCCTAGATAGGGCTGATTGGTCTCTCTTTGAGGAACTATGTGTATTTGCCTACAAGGTTACTGTTTTTTTCAACTATCGATGATGCTGAACGTTATTTTACTAAGACTTTTTTCTCAGCAGGGGTTCATTCCATCCCACGGACTTCTGGAGTTTTTTCCCGGAGACCTGTGCCATGGTGGAATGATGACTGCTCTATAGCAAAAGGAGCTTACAAACCAGCTGCTCGTCGGTATTTTGCCAATCGTGATGTTGTTTTTCTAAAAATCCAGTTTCGCAAAGCACGTGCTCACTATAGACGGGTCATGAAGGATGCTCGTCACAACTCGTGGAGGTCGTATACTTCTACAGTTATGTCCACTACTCCAATGCCAGTGGTGTGGGAAAAGGTGTGCAAGATTTTTAGTAGGTTCTCGCCCCCTCCCCACTGGTGTTGTGACTTAAGGGCGGTCTTGTGTCTACACCAGATGCAGTAGCTTTGCAGATCAGTTTTATACTATCTCAAAATAAGATCCTTCTAACCATGTGCTAGCTTTCGTAGGAATCAGGAGAGGCTGGGTCTTGACTTTCATTCTCGTGGTGGAGAGCCATATAACTTAGATTTTAGTCTCCGTGAGATACATGCTGCCTTCTCAGAGTGTGGTGATACCACTCCTGGGCCTTACGAAATTTCATACGTTGTGCTCCGTCATCTACTGACTGATTCACCTCAGTTTTTATTGGATCTTTTTAACAGGGTACGGGGCGAGGGCTCTATTCCCAAGAGTTGGAAGTTGGGTGTTGTCCTCCCCATTCCCAAGCCTGGTAACGATCATTCCCAGGTTTCCAAATTGCTTTAAGCTTTATCATCGTGCATGTGCAAGCCATTTGAAAAGATGGTCAATATCAGGCTTGTGTGGTTTCTAGAGAAGGGTTGCTTCCTCTCTCCTTCACAGAGTGGCTTCCGTAAATTACGATGTACTTCAGAGAACCTTATCAGGCTTGAGGCATCGATCTGTGAAGCTTTTGCCTCCAAGCAACATCTTGTGGCTGTGTTCTTTGACCCTGAGAAAGCTTATGATACTATCTGGCACCATGGCATCCTCCAGCAACTTCATGCCTTTGGTTTACGTGGTCGGCTGCCTTTGCTGCTTGAAGACTTCTTGACTGATCGTGTGTTTCGGGTCCATGTGGGTTCAACCCTGTCCGCGCCACTGTACCAGGAGGAAGGTGTCCCACAGGGGAGTGCCTTAAGTGTCTCCGTGTTTGCAGTGGCCATCAATAGTATCCTTGACACTGTGCCTGCTCGGGTATCCTCATCTCTTTACGTGGATGACTTAGCCACATGGTTTTCTGGATCCCGCATGTCTGCTATTGAGTGGCGTATGCAGCTTGCCTTGGACAAGATTTCTGCCTGGGCAACTTCCATGGGTTTTCTGCTTTCCCCTTCTAAGACTGTGGCTATGCACTTTTGTCGGATGAGAGGGGTACACCCGGACCCTGATCTCCAGCTTTGTGGCAGGAGACTCCGTTGTGTGGCAGAAACGAAATTCTTGGGCCTGACGTTTGACGGCCATTTGACTTGGGTTTCACGCTTGGCAAATCTTAAAGTACCATGTATGAAGGCTTTCAGTCTGTTGAGGGTTCTGTCCCATACCTCTTGGGGTGCTGATCGGAGAACACTCCTGCATCTGTGTCAGGTTTTTGTGAAGTCCAAGCTGTCATATGGCTGTGAAGTCTATTCCTCTGCCACAGAGTCCAGACTAAAAACTCTAGATGCTGTGTATCGTGCTGGTCTTTGCCTTGCAACTGGCACTTTTCGATCATCTCCGATTCCCAGCTTGTTGGTGGAGGCTGGTGTGCCTCCCTTAGGTCTGCTGCATCAGTCTTTTGCAGCGCGGTGATTGCTCCGGATTCATCGCCTTCCAGACTCACTTGTCTGGGAGTGTGTGATGCGACAGTCTTGTTTTTTGTTTTATCATAGGCACCCTCGCATGCCTCATCCGTTTGGCTATAGGGTTCAGGATACCATGGAGGAGTTTGGTTTGTCGGCAGTAACTGTCAGTCCGGTTCGGATCCCGAGGGTTGCACCATGGATCTTACCCAAGATAACTTTCTGCAGGTCTTTGGCTGGCCCAAAGGATTCTGTCATTCGTCAGTCTCGTTTACAGTTATTTTTAGAACATACGCCTAGGCATGATGGTTCTGTGCCTGTGTATACTGATGGCTCTAAATCCGCCTCTGGTGTTGGTTTTGGAGTGGTATTTCCCAATTTTCGCCGTGGATGTAGTCTTCCAATGGCTGCCTCAGTCTTTACTGCAGAGTTGTCAGCTATTGTTTTAGCCCTGAAGTTGGTGTTTGTTCACCAAGACAATCATTTTACTATTTTTAGCGACTGTCAAGGGGCGCTTATGGCCATGGACTCTTTTAACTCCTCCCATCCTCTAGTTTTAGCTATTTTGGAGTGGCTGTTCCTCATTCCTCATCGGGGAAATAGAGCGGATTTCTGCTGGATTCCTGCACATGTTGGTGTGGTGGGCAATGAGAGGGCAGATACATTAGCTAAAGCTGCAGCTTCTCAACAGCCCCCATCCAACTACCCGCTTCCTGATTCTGATATAACATCTTACTTGCGGTCCAGAATTCACACGTGCTGGCAGAGACACTGGGATGCTGTTGCTCATAATAAGCTAAAGAAATCTTTCAGAGAGTGGTTGTGCCAAGGTTCTCCCCTCCCTGCCACAGCGTTTGGAGGTGGCTCTTGCTAGGCTTCGTATTGGTCATTCTCGGCTTACACATGGGTTCCTCATGAGTGGTGAGACTCAACCACTGTGATGATTGCCTTGTTCCCCTTACTGTCCGCCACTTGCTGGTCAAGTGTCCAAGTTTGGGGGACCTACGTCAGCGATTCCTCCATAGTCATAGAGGGACAGATGGTGCCTACTGTCTCTATTCGATGCTTGGTGGAGCCTCTAGCAATTTTACTGATGTTTTTAGTTTTCTTCAGGAGGTGGACCTCCTTCCACTTTTATAAAAAAATATATATATATATTTTATTCTCTATTCTTTTATACTTTTCAAAGTTTTATTCCTAGTAACAGTTATTTACTTTATTTTGAGTATTCACTTTTTATTTGCTGCATCTTATAGCTTGTTGTCTGGCGGCATATGAACCTGGCAGTTGCGCCAGACATTGGTCCCATGTTAATTTTGTGCTTACTGCTTAATTTATTATGTCTGAGTATGAACTGTGTAGTATATATACACTTACAGTATGTACTATTTATACAGGGTGTAACGCGACGTATGACAAAAACTTACACCAATGATCTATCATGTAATTCTGAGTATATTTTGTTCTATAAACATATACTCTTTGTGACCCCAGTTCAGTACACAGCATTAGGCTGTTTGAGTCTAAAAGTTTCGTGGGTTCCAGGTGTCATAGGGTGGGAGCTTCGCAGGGCGACGGGAGACGAGTATTATTAGCTTGTTCTGTAATGCACATGAAAATCCCATATCCTATCAGTACAAACGAGTTTGAAGAAGAAGCTTTACGTAGTCTATTGATTCTTTAACATAAAGTCATGCACTCCTGCAATTCTTTTGCACAAATCAACTGTAATTAAGGATTAAATTCAAATTTTATGGATTGCAAGGGAGTATGGATGGAGGAGAGGCTGGTGTATTGTTGCCAGTTATGTAATGTTTGGTTTGTAGGCTACTGCTACCAGCATTATCATAACACCCACAGCCCATTTAATGAAATAACTTTATTGTAATGCGTGACTGGTGTCACTTTAATTCAAGAGTAATGATATTTATTACAATTTTTCTGCTGCAGGTACACGTGGCACCATTGCTTTCATATGAAGGTGACTTGAGAATAGTGACGCAGGGCTGCCAATTTCACGACTTTGCTGCTAGACCTATTTTTTGCTTCTACCTAGCGTCACGATTTAACATCTGGCAACATGATATCTAGCTACATTCTGGATATTTTCCCATTTTTAGGTGATATTCTAGTGATTAATCGTCTTTTCTTGCGATATTTTGCAGTGTTTACTATCTAGCGACATTTTAGCAAGTTTTCAGGGCTACACTAGCGAGATTGATGATAAGGACTTGGCAACCCTGCGTCCACGGTGTCATTTGAACGGGAAATTGCAGGCAAGGCACACACTTCAAATACTGTTCTCTGCGTTCAGTTGTTCACTGGTTTCAGCTTCACTTGTTCATGAAACAGCATGCCACGTACGTAATGAGGAATATGCAGATGTTGTCTATTTTTACGTATTCTGGGATGGTAATGCCAGTGGTACAGCCAGGTAATACAGGTGGAGATACCCAGTGGTGCCACGTTTACTTGCACATAAAAGATTGTAATAAATAATACTCTTCCTGACTTAAAGTGACGCTAATCTCGCTCTCTACAATAATGTTGTTTCATTAAATGAGCTGTGGGTGTTATGATAATGCTGGTAGCAGTAGCCTACAAACCAAACATTACATAACTGGCAACAATACACCAGCCTCTCCTTCATCCATACTCCCTTGCAATCCATAAAATTTGAATTTAATCCTTAATTACAGTTGATTTGTGCAAGAGAATTGCAGGAGTGCATGACTTTATGTTAAAGAATCAATAGACTACGTAAAGTTTCTTCTTCAAACTCGTTTGTACTGATAGGATATGGGATTTTCATGTGCAGTACAGAATAAGCTAATACAGTAATACTCGTCTCCCGTCGCTCTGCGAAGCTCCCACCCTATGACACCTGGAACCCACGAAATTTTTACACTCAAACAGCCTAATGCTGGGTACTGAACTGGGTCACAAAGAGTATATGTTTATAGAACAAAATATACTCAGAATTACATGATAGATCATTGGTGTAAGTTTTTGTCATACGTTGTGTTACACCCTGTATATGTGACAGTTCTCGACTAAAATTTTATGTTCATATTTCTGGTTTAACAAAAGAAAGTGATCTTGTGTTGTTATATCAAAAAATATATATATATATAAATGAGGATGAAAACCATTACTGCTTCTACATGATTAAGTAAAGCAAAATTTGGAAAGAATTATTTAATTTTCCATTTTTTCTATTATATCCATTCAGTATATCATGTGGAGTATTGTTATACTTAAAAAAATACCTATTTATATTTAAAAAAATATATATAGGTTCTGGTGCTAATCCAGCTCAATCTCTTTAACCCCTTAACCGCAGGTCATTACTTTTGCGACGGTCGGATGCAATGGATCATACCGCGGGGCATCACTTGAGTGACTGTGTTATTTGTAATTCCCCCGGGCTTTCAGGTGGTGACTTGTATCATCTATCAGCACTGCCAATGGCCAACAATAGTCAGAGCTGCTAATGTCATCAGTACTCCCATCCATTGTTGACAATTTAGCGATTTTCCCCCATTCTAGACTCCCCTTCCTACATACCCTCCATTACCCTCTCGTGTCATCTGCTCAGCCGCTCTGCGCTAAGTAAATCTTCCACAGATTTTTCCACTGTTTTCATCCACTGAAATGAGCCCTATGCCTCATTCTTATACAAAATAATATATATAAATATATATATAAAATAAGGTAATTGATAGTGCCATACACCTGGAATTGGCTAATTATCACTTGGCAACTTCCAACCTGCATTCGTTTGCTATTTTCCCCTGCTTTTTTCCCCCATGAAATATACCATATGAGCTACTCTCGTAATATAAATGTATATAAGAAAGGAAGGGAGAAGCCTGAGTGATATTTATAGTTACCTGGAACTACCTTATTATTATATATTGCCTAGATTTCCTATGATTTATTTCTTAGCATATACATTAGCAGCTGACATTTTCAACTCTTGGCTATTGAAACAGTCAGTTCGCTCAGTTAGCTCGCGTCCTTCACGGTGAAATGACGCTCCTCCATTTCTGCCGCTTTTGCGCCTATTATAAAAGGCCCTGTGGCCTCTACCCCTACTAAACATCGTGTGTGAAGCGGTAAAGGACTGTAGATATATATAAGCGTAATAAAGTACTTGAATAATAAAGTGTGAGTGTGTATATGAGTAAGAAATGAGAGAATACCAGCGGCGAATTAGCGTGAGTGGTAGGCTCGTACGCGCTCGTATTTTACCTTGCTTTCACAGTTTTTTTTTTTTTTAGTATGGATTCCAAACTACTTGGAAATCATTGAATAGTGTTTCTAGTGATAATATCTGGCAGTGGTATTCAGATTAGGAAATTTCGGGAAGTGTAAAGTGGAGACTTAGTTATCCAACTTCAGAAGTCTCCACAAGTCCTGCGGTAGTAGACGAGTGCTAAAAAAAAACATCCCAGGAGAAAGCTAAAGGTATATGCCATGTGCGTATTTAATTATAATATTCTAGGACTAATAACTGATTTTTGGCAAATATTTTTAAAGTCAGTTGGAGCGCGAATATCCCAGCGGGAATGGCCTGGCGAGCCTCCGACAACCCCGTGGTGTAGGGGTTAATATGATATTAGGAATTTAGTGCTATAATATACTGTATTTCCTAGTAGTCGATACGTATCGATTACTTGCTCCAAAAGTAATCAGTAATCGTGATTACTCATAATAAGTGGGTATCGCCCATCACTAGCTGTCTGCTTTGTGTTGAACGATCGGTTGGTAGCACTGACTTGAGTTGCCATTTGCTCCAGGTGACCAGCCTGTGGATGCCAGCATATATATCTTTTTTCTGTAACATACCGAAACTAATCTACATAATTATTAAATCTTCCTTACTGCTGTTTTTATTTAGTGTTTATGAAGCGTTTCTCATCTTTTATATTTATAACATTATTCTCAACTTTACAATTTAGTTAGCTTAACAGATGTTAGGAAGTCAGTTCTCCATCTTTATTAACTGTAAATTAGCTAATCAAGTTGATAATTAAGACTGAGGACATTATGTAAGTTGTGTAAAACAAAATTCACTATAGTATTCAACACATGAGAATAGAGTTATTTTATTATGATAAATGATTTTTTTTCTTTTAGAGTGGCTGGCAAACTGATTCCCACAGACGAGTTTGAACACATCAACCAGACGACCTAAGTCCACGCACAACTGTCCGTGTGCTTCATTCTAGGTGCACTATGGTGTTGTGGTAAGACGAGGACGACCTGAATGCTGACCGTTCAGTGTTGAGCTTTCCTCCTGAAATCCTAATCCACCTTTCTATGGTTATTCCTATACGAAATGTTTGAGCTTTCTGTTCAGGTTTCGTTTCCCGTAAATAAAGGAAGATCATGCCACCTCTCATATTCCTATTAGTTGGATGCATGTTACTTGACCTCTCCATACCATAGTATAATAGGTCTGCTAGACTTTTTTATTGTAAGATGTAAGATGAAATGTCAGGCGATCATCGCCTAACCATTGGCATACGAAGTATGAAATCAACAATTTGTGCAAGTCGAAGTTAAGGCCTTGGAATTTCATGGGTTCGTTCATACCGTCATCCAATCAGCAGCAAATATGAAATCAGGCTAGCCAACCACGAGCATGTAACTGTGGTAGAGCTTTCATAATGTTTCAAGTGTTGCACTTAACCCGCCCAGTCCCGACTTTTTTTTTTTTTTTTTTACCCATAACTACCCCCAGATCCCGACGATTTTCGACTCTGTTTTTTGGCTGAAACCTTCGCTTTTGGTGAGAAACATCGAAAATTCATAGAGAAATCGCGATCCTGAGGTAAAAAAATGTTGATACAGGTGTCACTCAACCTTACGTTTTCCTTCTTTTTCAGGGTACCTGGCAAAAAAAAAAAAAAAACGAACTATGGAAGGGTTAATTAATTCAAGCCACTTTAAATTACATATTTATTTCATTTATTTGGTACGAATTTATGCATAGTAAAAGTCTATATTGGTTTTCACACAGTAATAGAGGCATTTATAAGCATTGTTCACTTACCCAAAACCCCGGTATATGGCACCTTTATTTACGACATTACCACCTCATCACTTCTATTTGTTTCTACCTCTAGCTTCTTTGTTTCTTTGTCCTCCACCTCAGGAATCACTTTCACCGTGAATTTCGTCACTGGAGAGACCGTGGGGCAACATATCTTTATTGACTAGGTTACTGCTAACAGGTGAATTGCCCAGTGTGGGGGGAGGGGGGAGGGGGGTTAGGAGGGACCAGGCAGTATCCCCGCTTGACAGCAGGTAGAGGAAGGTCTCCCACATATGCCTACCAAAAATCACCCACGAATGTTGAAAAATGTGCACACAATGGGCCTAGCAATTGCGTGACGTACGATGCACGTCGTTGGGTCTGTCCGCGGAAAAAAGTAGCGACGTGCGTCGTACGTCGTTGAGACTCGGCGGGTTAACCTTCGGACAAAACTGCGGCACGGCTTTTGTCTTTGACTGTACCTTGCCAAACTATGATTCCTGCACTTTTCCCTCAACCTGGAACCCTTACTCAATGACAGGGTGAAAATTGTCGATCAATTCTGACAATGCAAAAAAGATTTTCCAACTTTTTTTTTTTTTTTGCCTTTTCAGAAAGTGGTGGCAGATAAGTAACATGTTTTGTTCTGAGGATGATTGGCACTTACCCAATAAACACTTACCCAGTAAACAATCTCAAAACGCCATCTCTTATGCATCACATTCTTTGTCATTTGTGACAGCAAGACTTGATATATGCTGGACTTTGGAGTTATCGCCCACCTTGCATATAGTTATCGCTCACCTAGCGAGACGATAATGTAATTGCCTGCATCTTTCTTACCAAATTCATACTTAATTATATCTTAACAGGAATGAGTCAAGCCCATGCTGTCCCGTGTATTTCACTTGTATCATACATATACTTAAAAATATGAATTGTTTTAGCACACACTGTTTCATTCGGTAGTGCATTCCACTGATCAATTGCCTTATATGGGAAATTGAATTTCCTTACGTCTTTATCACCTCTGTTTTTATGTAGCTTTTTTGCAGTGTCCTCTTATGATACTTCCCTATAGGTTATATACTCATTTGTCTATTTTCTCTTTCCATGAGACGCATTTATATAGCATACTCATGTCTCCTCTTTTTCTTCTCTCCTGTAGTGTTGGTAGACTCAGTTTGTCTAATCTTTCTTCACAGCTCACATCCCTTAAGCTTGGTGCCCATTTTGTAGCAGCCCTTTGTACTTTTTCAATCTTATGTGTTTCTTGAGATGAGGATTCCAGACTACTGATGCATACTCCAGGGTTGGTCTGATGAATGATGTTATTATCTCTCTCAGCATGTCTTCATTAATATATGTAAATGCTGTTCTCATACGAGCAAGCAGTGTACACGTGATCCATACCTTCTCACTGATGTGTTCAGCCGGAGATAGTCTGTTATTGATAATCACTCCTAGGTCCTTCTCTCTTTCTGATATGTGTAGGGTTGAACTTCCTAACTTATAATCCTAGTCTGGTCTTTTTCCACTTTTACCTAACATAATTACATGACACTTGCTCACACTGAATTCCATTTGCCATTTATTGCTCCATTCATGAAGTTTATATAATTCTTCTTGTAGCTTGCTGCAAGAGTCATTGTCAGTAATTCTCCTTTGTATTCTTGCATCATCAGCAAACATATTTAGATAGCCGTCATTTCCAGTGTTACTATCTATGTCATTTATATACACTAAAAACATAATCGGTGCCAGCACTGAGCCCTGTGGAACTCCGCTAGTCACTTCCCTCCATGATGAGTAATTACCTGTACCTTTTAGTACTATTCTCATTTCCCTTTTTCTGAGAAAATCTTGGATCCAATGTCAGGGGAATTTTATGTAATTCAAAAGATAAGTGTATAATTCACGAGGATAATGTGATATTGTATAATTCGAGTATTCAGTATATAGCTAAGTGTGCTAAGAATGACTATCGAGTCATTTACTACGAGAGAATAGACTCGTGAAATCAAGTAGCGATTTCACTTTATGCTTGCTTACTTCGCCAATTCTCTAGAGTTGAGAATTTATAGACTTTCTCAATGGTACACAGCAGAGACTAGATGCTCAAGTAGGCTGTAATATTGTACCGTTGGCCTCTGAGAAAGTTAGTTTCTCCCCTTAACATTCAAAAATGATAATAATAAAGATAAACAGGATCTTGGCTAAGCCAAACTCCTAGCTAGCACAACGGATTTAAGGATTAATGCCAAAAGCTGGTATAAGTACCAGTCGTGATTTAATACAGAGTTGTGCTAACGTGGAGTAGCAAAACTGTATTAAATGTGTGGGAAAATTAAACACGACTGTTACATTTAACAAAGCTCAAGAAAACGAACTGTAAATGTATTGAATACAAGGAAATAAATTTACGTTACATGTCTCCAATTCAAATCAAAGAAAGGGAAATGCACTCACTCAAACATTCAGACAAACAGCTAAATATCTCAAAAACTTAAGCCTAGGAAAACAAGAAAATACTAATCGGTATAGATGAGACCGAGCTGCTGTGACGATCACCAAGGATTGGTGGGAGCTTCGGGAATACACGCAATGCAAGCCGAGATCTGAAATCGCTAAGAAAATCACTCGAGCCTTTTTGCAAGGCGTACCGCGACGCACCGTGTCTACAGTCAGACTAAGCTCTGATTTTGAGTACACGACGTGAAGAGTGTGAGAAAGGGATGTGGCCGATTAATGGCCGGGAGCGGGAGCGATAATTCAGATATTATCGCTCAGAGGAATGCATCGCCCGCACATAAAAACAATCACTCGCGAAAGAATTACAAAAGTTTTGACAACTTGATGCGAATATAAGTAAGCGAGCGGACGGTTTGAGAGAACGAGTGAAACATCATACATTTCATAATAATTCGTTCCTCCCGCAAAATCACTCGATGTCACAATTTACTCTACATAATTTTACGATGTAGAAAATTCGTGACATTACGCCCCTGAAAAAATTCAAATTTTACTTTAGTAAAATTTGACATTATATATATACAGTATATACACCCTAGCTCAGTCACACAAGATTCACACTGTGGTGTGTGTACTATCCTGTTACAGGAGAAAAGCATTGTCGCCTATGAGCGTAAAACCTCGTATTTACGTTAAGAAAAGCAAGCTTGAGGGAAAAACTCCAAGACAACAGTGAAAAATCCTGTACTCAGGTCAAACTGAGCGAAAGTTCGCTACATGCACATTGACAACTAATTGTTATGTAGCGTGGTGTATGTGATACATGGTGTAGGTGTGACAGTTGTAGTGTAACTGTACCTACATGTAAAGCAATAATAATAATACATATTAATGCAATAATAAAGGCAACGAGGGCAGAGGAGAAGAAGTGGCAGGGTGCAGCAGAGACAATCAATGGTCCTGGACATCTTCACCCAACAACTGCACCTGTGGAATGAGTCAAGGTGGCACATCAATAGTGTCAATGAAAGAATTTGCACTAAATTACAATTTCATCCACCCAGCAATCAATCCATACACAACAGAAAGTACTCTTTAGCTGAAAGTCAGTTAACAGCAAGTTTCGTACATATGTCGCCATTATTTCCTTAATAGTTGCCCTTTTTAACCTATACTTACGCCTGATAAAGGGCTCGTCGTCGGTGCCCTCGGTTGGGATCGCTGCGACCACCCGTTTGTCATCAGTGTCCTCGGTTGGGATCACCGTGACTGCACACTTATAGCTATACTTGTTATTACAAAGGGCTCGTCGTCAGTGTCCGCGGTTGGGATCACCGCGACTACCCGTTTGTCATCGGTGTCCTCGGTTGGGATCGCCGTGACTGGTCGCTTATAATTATACACTTAATATTACAAAAGGCTTGTCGTCAGTGTCCGCGGTTGGGTTCACTGCGACTGCCCGTTTGTCCTCGGTGTACTCGGTTGGGATCGCTGTGACTGGTCGCTTATAACTACTAAAGGTAGTCGAGAATCCCTATGCAAACTTGGGCAGGTCACATTTTAACACGCGTGGGTGTGAACACTCATGTGGCTTCTGTGTAATCTTCGGGAATCCTCAGGGAGGCCCACAGCTCGAGACACAACACAAGGTAATTCAAACACAGCCTCAGATTGCGTCTGCGGGGTCTCGAACTTCCCCCTTAACCTACGGTGCACTTATAGCTAATAAAGATAAGTTGAGAATCCCTATGCAAACTTGGGCAGGTCACATTTTAACACCCTGCGTGGGTGTGAACACTCATGTGGCTTCTGTGTAATCTCCGGGAATCCTCAGGGAGGCCCACAGCTCGAGACACACCACAAGGTAATTCAAACACAGCCTCAGATTGCCTCTGCGGGGTCTCGAACTTCCCCCTTAAACTACCTTAATCTACGGTACATACAATATGTACAAGCCCTACGCTTACGACTAATAAGGGCTTGTCGTCGGTGCCCTCGGTTGGGATCGCTGTGACTGCTCATTTGTCCTCGGTGTCCTCGGCTGGGATCACCGTGGCTGCACATTCGTCATCGGTGTCCTCGGTTAGGATCGCCGCGACTGTGCACTTATGAGCTATGGTACATATGTACATACAGACCCCAGACATATTATGTCCCGTGGGGCCAAGTGAGACGTCAGGTCTACACCCACATTACCACTGCCCTCTCTATTACACGACTCAGAGATTATAGGCGTGGATTCAAACGGCGCAGGAAGGAAACTTTACTGAATGGTGGTACGTCGACACACATTACAGGATTGCACAAAAGTATTAATTTCCTGTCCCATTCCTGGCCAGAAAAAGTCAGCACGGATACGGCCTTGGGTTTTCTTTTTGCCCATATGACCTCCTGATGCTAAACAATGACCCCATTCTAATACTGCCTGGCGGTACTTCGTGGGAATAACAAACTGCAATCGAACCTCGCCCTCGAGTGTTCATGACTCACGTTAGAGCCGTCCTTGTTTGCAGAGGAACCTGGCTTGTCCACCCCGTGAATACTTGGTCACTTTACCCTTTTGCTTCTTCCGCACAACAGCAAGGGTCGGGTCAGTCTGTTGCTCTTGGACAACATATTGACTACAAATCAGATCTTGCAGCAATGCAATAGCCACCGGGGCAACACAATTTGGAGCCTTGGCCATGGCTCGTGTTACTGCAGCCGAAGTCTGAGTAGTGACATCTGTGGTGCAACTATACTTGGCACCTGGAATGTTACCTATAATGAGGTCAAACATAGGTTCTTGCATGACAACTGCTACTGTTGAACCTGTGTAAAAGGGAGATGCTACCTGGATATGTGCCTCAGGGAACAATCTCACTGATCCATCAATAAGCTGAGCTTGGATCTGTCTGCCTGTATATTCTTCAGGACGAACAAAACTTTGCCTGACAGTACAACCTGATGAACCATTTTCTCAGAACATTAACAGAAACACCTCCCACAAACCCTGGCTGAACAAGGAAGGCACTGTTACCTGTGGGAGGGCCTGTGGAGGAAGCGGCCAGCCATTGATAAGGCTGCATGGCACACAACTCTTCATACCTGACAGGACTAGATGCCTGAGGAGTTGTACCTGAACTAGGTGCATGAGGAGTTGTACCTGAACTAAGTGAACGAGGAGTTGTACTCACCATCTGGGGAGCAGGAGCACTGACGGCCTGTGGAGGAGAATTCACCATCTGAGGGGGACTAGTGAACTGTGGAGGAGGAGCTGTGCTGGTGGGGACGGCACCATCGTGCGCCTGTTGGGGAATGAAGGCTGCGTTTGCCTCCTGCCTCCGGTACACTGGGGCTGGTGTCGAAAAGGTTTGTCCCACTGGCCGATTGCGTGGCTGATACAGTTGTTGTTTAGGGTACTGCTGCTGGTTAGGGTACTTGTTGTACCTCTTCCAGTCAGGTTTCTGTGTATTCTGCCCCTGGTCCTTCTGTGGTTTGCTTGGACCATGACCAATATTTTGAGAATGGCCTTGATGCTGGGGTTCAGTCTGGAATTGCATACCAGACTTAGCAGTATCTTTCCTGTTCCAGGACTGCTGCTTACGAGTTTCGTACCCGTATGCACTAAAGAAAGCATCAGCGTTTTCCACCATTTGGGTTGCGTCCTTCACTTTGGACATCTTGAGCTGGGCCATAAGTTCATCAGGCCACGACATTTCCAGCTGTGTGCACAGCACGAGGTCGATCATTCCCTCTCGTGTGCTGGGAGTCTCGTCCTTCTCCATCCACTCGCCTAAATATGCCATGAGACGGTCAAGGAACTGAACAGCTGTCTCCTTTTCCTGGAGACGCGCCTTCATGAACTGATTTCTAGCATGATCAACAGTAAGACCGTACGCTTTGATGAGTGCAGTCTTCATCATCTCATACGTGAGATTATCTCCGCGAATTCTGTGGAGAATGTCGAGGGCAGGGCCCTCAAACAGGCTAAGGAACTGAAGCCGCTTAGCTGCCTCATCCAGATCGTACAGGTTTGCCATGTCTTCGAAACGAGCTATAAATGGCTCAATTCGCTCGCCTTCCTTGTAAGAAGGAAGCTTGAGACGTGGAGTTGCTAGAAAAGGTGCTGAGAGAGCAGTAGTGGAGCTTGGGTTAGCTGCACCCGATGTGCCTGAAGCCAAGGAGTCTCGCTTAAGCTTCAACATTTCCAGATCGTGTTTATGCTCTCGCTCTCGTTCCTCGTGCTCGGCACTCTCACGTTCTTCACGTTTCTCGCGCTCAGCACGCTCATGTTCACGTGCTTGGCGCTCGTGTTCACGTGCTTTGTCACGCTCTCGTTCCTTGTACTCACGTTCGCGCTCCCTTTCGCGCTCCTCCTGCTCCTTCTCTTTCTGCCGTTCTTTGTACTCACGCTGCTTTTGACGTTCCTCGCGCTCAATTTTCCGCTCTTCACGGGCGGCATTCTCACGTTGCTGGTCGTAATTGCAGCGTGACAGGACATAATCTCGAATTTCCTGGGGGTTAGTAAGCCCCATGTCCTTAGCTGCTTGCATGTGTGAAGTAGTCTCCATCATGCTTAGTTTTGAGACTGAGTGACAACTGAGACTGTTAGGTAAGAGTGAGTAAGTGATTCGGTAATAATAATTTCAAGCTAGGAGCTTATCCTGGCGAGGTCGCCAGATGTCAGGGGAATTTTATGTAATTCAAAAGATAAGTGTATAATTCACGAGGATAATGTGATATTGTATAATTCGATTATACAATATATAGCTATGTGTGCTAAGAATGACTATCGAGTCATTTACTACGAGAGAATAGACTCGTGAAATCAAGTAGCGATTTCACTTTATGCTGGCTTACTTCGCCAATTCTCTAGAGTCGAGAATTTATAGACTTTCTCAACGGTACACAGCAGAGACTAGATGCTCGAGTGGGCTGTAATATTGTACCATTGGCCTCTGAGAAAGTTAGTTTCTCCCCTTAACATTCAAAAATGATAATAATAAAGATAAACAGAATCTTGGCTGAGCCAAACTCCTAGCCAGCACAACGGATTTAAGGATTAATGCCAGAAGCTGGCCTAAGTACCAGTCGTGATTTAATACAAAGAGTTGTGCTAACGTGGAGTAGCAAAACTGTATTAAATATGTGGGAAAATTAAACACGACTGTTACATTTAACAAAGCTCAAGAAAACGAACTG
>JAGKTI010004847.1:0-48132 GCA_018397915.1 Birgus latro | reverse complement strand
ACCATAGGTTAGGTTAGGTTAGGACCAGACATGAAATTAACTGCTTCAACCTTTTTTCTAGCTGTTTTACTTAAGAACCATGCATGGAAAAATTAAATAGCAAGCAGGAAATTATGATTAACATTTAGGGTAATTTTTTAACACATGTACAGCATGATGAAAACACGTTAGGCATGAAGTTAGGGTACTTACGAACAAAAAGCGGCCGTCCTGATGTAATAACCCACTCTATCATCTCAGACTCTGACAGGAAGACGTTGCACCTGACACACCTTTCCACTTGAGAGTCACCAGCACTTCTCACCAACACTTTCACCAAGGTTTTTTTTTATAACTGGAATAACATCACTTCACTGCACTGTACACAACAGTAAATTCCCGTGTGGTGTAGTGACGATCCATGGAGCCTTGTGAACTTCTCAGCAGCAGCTTTCAGTTCCGTTCCAAGTACCAACACACCAGCAGCACGTTGTTGTCGATACGAAATCAATGTGGAGCGGTCGATGTCTGCATACTTAGGAGTAAATATCACCTTCCTCTGCACGTTTCGTCTGGTCTTTGATGCGAAATCAGCCGTGTACTGCTGTAGTTTGTCTCGGGACTTCTTGATATCAAACAAGGTGGAGCGAGGGAGGTTGAACTCACGTAAGATGCGCCCTGTTGACCAGCCGGCGTCCACCTTGTCCAATATCTGCCTCTTCTTCTCCAGAGTCAGAACCACTTTCTTCCTCTTCTCATGAGGCGGGGCCATCATCACACACATGATGAAGAAGGTGAAGAGCAGTATCAAGCACTGTAGGAGGTAGGGTATCAGCACAAAAGCAATCACTTCGGCTGCCATTTTCGGAGTTGTTCACGAGGGAGGAGGGGAGTGGGTAATGGCGACCGATAGTGGCGCCATGAGTGTAAACAGAGGGGATCGGCGCTCGCGGGAAATTCAAACTGACGCGGTCCCAAAATATCGAAAATTAATCGATATTTTTCGGATTTTTTTTGCATTTTGGGTGTTGTGCAGCCCAGAATATCCGAATAGTGAGTATGTCCGAGTATTGGACGTCCTAATATTAGAGGGATTACTGTATATATATTGACTGTATATTATATCCTTGTCATCATCATCATCCAGACCTTTCCCACCATAGGGCAGGGTGAGGAGTAGCAATGTCTAGACTGCCCATATTTGCCCAATCCAATGGGCCATGCTTCCATTTGCTCCAACACCATGTCATTCTTGCAACCCACGGACCAGGGGGATATAATGACATTCAAGGCATACTGCCTCCGCCGTACTATGCAGCAGTTGTTGAGGGCGTGCGACAGTGACGACAGGACGATAGTACTGTACGTCATTCTGGAAGGGATATATCATACGCTGCATAGAGTGAAGTAAGCCAGCCCACCATGAACAGCATGTGATGCAAGCTGTGGCCAGAGTGCGTACATTCGCTCACCAGCTTCCCCGAGGGCATGCGAGCACTGTTGGTAGAATTGGTGCGGTAAGACATTGTGCAACTGTCGCACAAGGCTGGCTTTAGGGAGGCCGAAGAGGAGAACTGGAAGACGTCCTGGAAAGCCACACGGAGTAGCGCAGCAAAGATTAGCTCCTCAGTATTGAGATTCAGCTGCTGCACCAAGAGGCACAGGAGGAGGAGATCATCCCTGAGGTGCTAGTCCTCAGTATGAAAATTCTGAAGCAGATGATGGACAAGGTTGACAAGACCATTATGCTTATGCGCACTCACGACCCTCTCCCAGGATGAAGCAGGGATGCATCTGATTGGCTGGAGTAAGGGATGAAGGTATACCAGGTGATGTTGGAGGAAAAGAAGAGGGTGGCCTGTGTCAGGGGGAAATGAGAGTTTGCTCTGGCGTGTCGCCAGATGTCAGGGGAAAATGAGACTTTTACCCTGGCGTGTCGCCAGATGTCAGGGGAAATTTAAGTATTTCCAAGAAATAATGAAATATTGTATAATTGGTATACAATGTATAGCTAAGTGTGCTATGTCAATTCTCTAGGGTCGAGAATTACAAACTTCCTTAACGGCACGCAGCAGAGCTGCAATATTGTACCGTTGGCCTACGAGAAAGTTTCTTCTCCCCCCCCCAACAATCAAAAAAAATTATAATAATAATAATAACAGGCTCTTGGCTGAGCCAACTCCCAGCTAGCACAACGGATTTATAGTGATTCAAAGCTGGCCTAAGTACTGGCCGTGATTTAATTCAAAAGTTGTGCTAACGCAGAGTAGCAAACTGTATTAAATAACAGAGTGGACTAATTAAACACAGTTAACAACTTTAACAAAGCTCAAGAAAAGAACTGTGAATTTATTAATTACAAAGAAATGAATTTACGTTACATGAAATTCAAATCAAATAAAGGAATCCACTCACTCGCTGAAACACTCAGATAACGGCTAAATATTTCAAAAAGCTTAGCCTAGGGAAAAACCAGAAAATACTGATCGGTATGGATGAAACAGAGCTGCTGTGACGATCACCAAAGTGGGTGGGGCTGCAGGAGACACGCCAATACAAGCTGAAATCTGAAAAACGCTAGAAAAGCACAGAGCCTTTGAGAGGCGTCCCGCGTCGCGCCGCGTCTACAAGCAAACTGAGCTCTGATTCAAATCGGCGGTGCGACGAGCGTGGGAGATGCGCGCGCCGGCGTGTAACGGCTAACGCCGCGCCAACAGACAATTGAAATTTACGGGACGATGTCACGACTCACTCAACACAACGTTATAATGTAGAAAATTCGTGACAGCCTGGCAGACCACCAACACTGCTGTATTCAAACCGGCTTCCACCACACCAGTGACCCGCACAGGGTCTCCTCAGCCCTCGACCAGCAGAGAAACTCCAAGGGGCTTCTCTTGCCAAGTACATTGTGCTCAGCCCCTAGTGCTGGACCTCACCTCAAGCCAATCCCCATCTCCTGCATCACCTGAGTCTTCACTGCAGCACTCCGCAGTTCCATCACTACCTTCGTTTTCGTTTTCGTTTTCGTTTTTGAAGGCTCCAACATGCTTGCATGTGTCGGCCTTGGTCACCTAATGGCGGCTCTCCACGCTGCTCGATCTCTGGCAGCCTCCCTATTCAGTCCCTTAACCCTTAAGTCACATTTAATGACCTCGTCCCATGTCTTTCTCGGTCTACCCCTCCCAACCCCTCCCCCAATATTAACACTTCTCACCCTCTGTACCCAATTATCATCCCCCATCCTCTCCACATGTCCAAACCACCTCAGCCAACCTCTCCTCATCACAACACCAATACACTCCAGTCCCATCCTACCTCTCAACTCTTCTATCGTAAACCCAGCCCCCCCCAGGCCTTGCACGCAGGGACGCACTGCACATCCACCTAATCATTGTCATTTCTGTACGTTTAAACCTGCGAATATCTTCTTCCTTTACTGCCCAGGTCTCACTACCATACAGCATCACACTCCTAACACATGCTGCATACAAAGACCCCTTAGCACGTAAGGAGAGTCCTCTCAATGTCAGGAGAGGCAACAGCTCCCTGAACTTCTTCCAACCACTTCTCACTCTAGCAACCGAGCTAACTCCAGCCCCACCTTCGGCACATAACATGTCTCCCAAATAACAAAACTCAATGAATTCATGCTTTGTGTCCATTATTTAATGCTTATGGTTTGAGAAAGGGTGATTTTCATAGTGATTTCCATGTCTGATACTTACTTACACTTGCTGGCAAGTTGTGAGCACCTATGCCTTACTCACCTCTAAATCATCATTTTTTGGTTAAAATTCAATTAATTCATGCTTTGTGTGCATTATTTATGTGAAAGGGGACTTGAATAAGTGCTATGCATGGCCGGTAGGGAGGTAGGAAGGTGGTTTTCTGATTTAGGTTAGGTTAGGTTTGGGTCATGAATGACCAGTGCTGGAGCTTCAGGCCCAGTATTCGGACAAGACCAGTGTCCAGACATGCCTTTGGCTCTGTTACGTCGAATAGTGGATGGATTACTGTATATATATATATATCTATCTATCTATTGCCAGACGCCATAATCCCGTAAGCGGTGGCCATTTGACTCTGAGTTATTTGTTTTACGGGGAGGGGCACTAACCCTCCACCAACCCACTTGTTGACACGTAGGGAGCACATATGGTTTGGTTATATGGTTACCACCCAGCGTTGTAAATGGTTTTTTGGTTTACAGGAAACCATTTGGCTTGTCACTCAATGTAAAGCCACCTGTAAAGGAAAGAAAACCAATAAGAAGTGACAGGAAAGATGGGAGAAATAGGAAGAGAGGAGGGCAGGCTCAGAAAGAGAATGATAAAGGCTAAGGAAGAAGTAGGCAGCTCTACATCAAGTGGGTGGATGATGGTCGCCACCGCCTACCACTAATAACTTATATACTAACCCAAATTTCTCACTCAGATATATGTGTTCACTTAATAATACTAAGGAGTAAAGAGATTATGAAGTAATGTTGCATATAGACAATCATCATCAACGTGTAAAGTGCATCTTCGCCTCGGGGGGTAAAAAAAAAAATGAGTACAGTAAAACCTCGATATAACGGACTTCAGTAGACCGGAATTCTGACTCGAGGAGCTACCGGACTAAACTCCTTTATATCGGAAAAAGTCCGATATAGCCAGAATCAGTCTGGACTGCCTGACAACTTCAGCTATGTTCACCACAATAAGACAAGTAAAAGACATGTTTTTCAGTGCACAGTACAGTATTATTATACCATTTGATTAATGTAGTGAAGGTATAACACAGTACAATACTGCAATGGTGGTGAAAACTACTGATGCAATCCGGACTAATGTCTGATATATCAGAAAAGGTCCGGATTAGCAGGGGTAAGTCCGGATGTCGCTTTTATCGAAATTTAGCATTTTTCAGACTGGCTTGGGCCACAATTTGTCCATTATAGTGAGGTCTTACTGTAATTCTAATGGATGATTTTAATTGTAAAGAGGTGAACTGGGAGGAGTGGGACTCAGGATGCGGCGAAGATTCGTGTGGCACTACATTGTTAAACATTGTAATGAATAATGTAATGACGCAGTGGGTCAAAGAAGAGACACGATTCCGAGGTGATGACACACCAGCAAGATTAGATTTACTGCTAACCAAAGAACCTGACGTAATTGAATCCTTGAAATATATGTGTCCTATAGGAAAAAGTGATCACGTGGTCATTGAGTTCCAGATGATAATAGGGAACGAGGTGCCAAGAGACGAGCTTTATAGGCAGGGAAGATACAACTTTGGGAAAGCAAACTTTATAGAATTGAGAAATTTTTTTGAAAATGCAGACTGTAGAAAATTCAGAGAAACAAGAGAGATTCAGAGGAAGTGGGATGTCTTTCTAGACCTCAATAATTCAGGAGTGGAAAAATATGTTCTAAGAGTAAGTGGGAAAGAAAACAGGAAAAAGGAGTGGTCTAATAGAAGGTGTATGATTGTGAAAAAAGAGAGGGATATGGCGTGGAACAACTGGAGAAAGAGAATATAAAAGATCTAGAAATGAATATACAAGAATTCGTTGAGATGAAGAAAGGAACTTTGAAAAAGGTATAATCGACAAATGTAAGGATGAACCCAAATTGTTTTATAGATTTGTTAATGGCAAA
Organism: Birgus latro; assembly: GCA_018397915.1. Lineage (NCBI taxonomy): Eukaryota > Metazoa > Arthropoda > Malacostraca > Decapoda > Coenobitidae > Birgus > Birgus latro. Next base: position 42,505 of record JAGKTI010004847.1, on the reverse strand, counting down.
TTGAAACAAAAGGAAGGAACCACCAAACTGAAAGTAGAAGGAGAGATCTATAAAGATGCGGCAACGCAAGCTAAAATAATGAACAAACTTTTCCAATCTGTTTTTACTAATGAAGGGGAGTTTGTGGAAGGGGGGGGGAGTGACTAGGAATGTAGTGATAAAAGATATAAAAGTGGAAGTGCAGGAAGTGTATAAATTACTGGAAACTCAAGATGTAAGGAAAGCCCCAGGACCGGATGGAATTTCAAATTGGGTACTGAAGGAATGCAGAGAACAACTGGTGGATAAGATTCACAGTTTAATTGTGTGTTCGCTGGAAGAAGGGAAAGTGCCTCGGGAATGGAAGAGAGCAAATGTGGTACCAGTTTACAAGGGAGAAAACAAGGAAGAACCCCTGAACTATAGACCAGTGTCCCTAACCAGCATTGTTGCAAAATTCTGGAAGAAGATTCTGAAAGATAGATGAATAAAATATCTGGAAGAGATGAATATTTTGACTGAAAGTCAATTTGGATTCAGAAGTGGAAGGTCATGTGTTTCCAACTTGTTGAGCTTTTACTCAAGAGCGATTGATGTGCTACAGGAGAGAGACGGTTGGGTGGATTGTATGTATTTAGAATTGGAGAAGGCCTGTGACAAAGTACCCCATAAGAGACTAATGTGGAAATTTGAGCATATTGGAGGACTGAAGGGTAGCCTCCTGGAATGGATGAGAGACTTTTTGAGAGACAGACAAATGAGGACAGTAATAAAGGACAAAACATCTGGATGGAGAGAAGTAACAAGTGGTGTCCCACAAGGCTCTGTGTTGGCGCCAGTAATGTTCCTGATTTACGTAAATGATATGGTAGATGGAGTGAACAGTTATTCAAATCTGTTTGCTGATGATGCAAAGATCTTGAGGAAGGTAGAGGTTGAAGGGGACTGTAAAATCCTGCAGGAGGATCTGGATAGGATTCATGACTGGAGCCGGATGTGGGAAAAGAAATTCAACGCAAAAAAAATGTAAAATATTGGAAATGGGTAAAAGCACCAAGAGACCATCACTGAATTATATGATGCATAATGAACCAATCACAAAAGCGAGAGAAGAGAAAGATTTAGGAGTGCTGGTCCAGGATAGTTTGTCACCTGAAAAACACATTAACAAGATAGTTTGAGAGACATATAAACTCTTGACCAACATGAGAGTTGCATTTCATTCCATGAATGAAGAGATGATGAAAAAATTGATAGTGGTCATGATCCACCCCAGGTCAGAATATGCAGTAGTAGTGTGGTCCCCACACAAAAAGAAAGATATAAACAAGATTGAGAGAATACAAAGAACAGCAACTATGATGGTCCCCAGTCTGACTGATCTGTCATACAGTGAGAGGCTAGAAAGGCTAGAATTGCCTTCCTTAGAGGAAAGAAGAGAAAGGGGTGACATGATTGCAGTGTTCAGGACTATGATGGGAGTAGATAAAATTGATAGAGATGATCTGTTTGTGTGGGATAAGAGTGCAGCAAGAGGACACGAACTGAAACTGAAGAAGCCACGCTTGTTGAAGGACATCAAGAAATATAGTTTTCCATATAGATGCTTAGACCTGTGGAGTAGACTGGACAAAGAGATCGTCCAGTCTAAAAACTTAAACGAGTTTAAAGCAAAATTTGACTTACTGAGAAAAAGAGATGGGACCCCACGAGTGTAGCTCATTTCCTTTATATCACAATTAGGTAAATACACACACACACACACACACACACACACACACACACACACACATACAGTAAGTATGTCCCAGAATTTTCTGCAGCTATGGAAAGGAAGAAAGAATGGTTTAACAACAAATGTAGGATGGCACAAGAGGCAAGAAAAAAAGCATGGAATAAAGTANCACACACACACACACACACTACCTAACTCCTCTTCAAATCCTTCTAGTTCCTGCCAGCAGCTCAACACCTCTGGAACAAGTGAGTTATCCATAATTTGTTGATTTGTATATTGACCTATTTCTACGTATCTGTTTTCTTTACACAAGTATTTTTTTTTACATTTACACATATGAGATGAAAGAAAGCTCAGCTTCAGTATCAGTACCTAGCAAAAAGACTTGTGGTCATGTTTAGTTTCTTAGAGCACTATCAAAAAGCTTATGAGAGTTCACGTGTATAATTTGATTAAAAAATAAAATAATAAAACTAATCGAGCGAAAATATGTAGGTGTTCCTGAGGGAGGGATATTGAGCATTTTTATCTCACTTGCAGGCGAGGATGAGTATTCTATCTTTGTCGTCCATTTGCTCGAAAACAATTGAACGTATCGATTTCCTGTAAGAAGCATGATAAAGATCAGTGAATTCTACATATGTACAGGACATAATCGTGTAATTTCTCTAATGAAAAGTTGTTGTTTATGTATGTGGTTATTGTGTGTGCATGATGAAAATGCACTGCCGCCGAGTACCCTTTTTTTTTTTGTGATTTACTTGGAAACTATGAGGCATATCAAAATATTGAGGGGATCAGGAGAAAGCTCATGAAATTCTACATAAGATTATGTAATAAAAATATAAGGTTGCAAGAAAAATTTTTGGGTAAGAGCTCCCTGAAAAAAAAAAATAATAAATTTAAAAAAAATGACTTTTAGTTTTTGGCTATTTTCTCAAAAAACTACAAATTGCATCACAACCAGACACACCTCATTAGAAAGCTAATGAAATTCTCAATCAAAACTTCTAATAGCACTTTTCTGTATGAAGGAAAACATTCGAACGATGTTGTTGGGAAGTAAGATCAATGTTCCAAAATGTTTATTCACTTTGGCCTAATGTACTTTCTTTCGTTCTTTCTTTCTTTCTTTCTTTCTTTCTTTTTCTTCTTCTTCTTCTTCTTCTTCTTCTTCTTCTTCTTCTTCTTCAGCTAGAACAAACATCGGCGAATAAGATGATGTGGGTTTCAGGGCAATATTTAGAGGTTTGGGTGACGAAAATAAGGTGAGAATACACGTTATTTGTGTTGAGTGGGCGACACTCGCGGGGGAGTAAAATCGTGAGCCATGAAACTTATTAAAACTTATTCGTGTGCGAAAGGGTTAAGCTCCTTTCTCTTCTCCATATATTATATTCCTCTAGGTTTAGGGTATTGTTTGATATCCTTGATGTTAATTTTGTTTCAGTTAGGCAGACAATATGTGCATAGCACTTGCCTGACTTAGTGTAATTTCCTTCTGAACTCATGCCGTGAATTGGAAAAACGTGAGTTAAGATAAACACACTTTATAGGGAAAAATATATTTGATTCTGCCATGGTGTCAGGTAGCCTAGTATAACATTACCAGAACCCCTCTTAACACCACTTAACACTAACATCCTGTCTCAGAAGTATGTATTGCATATCTTATAATGATAATAAACAGTATTGAAAAACATTACATATCCTAGTATGATAGTAAACAATATTGAAAAGCATTTACCTTTATCCTGCTGATGACAGTGTTTATGTCAATGAGAGACAGGTAACGGTTTCGGCACACTAGCCTTCGGTGCCTCAGGCTGTTGCTGCATTAATGTTTCTTCTTCGGCAAGCTTATAACAGGCAACAGCTTTATCAGGATTTAAAACAATTTCATTACACCTTGTTTCAGTTCTATCATGTGCTTTGATCTTTTCATTGGCCATATCCACAAATGCAAGCACTTCACTTAACACTTCCTCTCGCCGTTGTTTATCCTCTGAATTAGCTATATTTTCTGGGTGTAGCTCAGTGTTGGGTTCTGCTTCAGGCCTTTCCTGGATGAAGAACTCTTTGCTTGATTGTTTTCAGCCATGATGAAGCCCAAAAAATGCAGGAACGCACAAAAAGGAAGGGAAGAAGCTCGCAGGTAGGTGTACACGTGTAGACTAAAAATACCGCTTTGTAGGCCTAGTTGCAGTACTGGCCACTAGGTGTAGGTGGTGTGTGTAGAGAAAGCATTGTTTTGATTGACTTCACAATCGCAAGGGCCGTATGCTTAAATATGATTGGCTTCCAGTCGTGAGTTGCGGCTACAATACCGTGAGTTAAATATCTCCTCAGAAATAAGTCATTTTCTAGTGGCAGAACACAAGTTAAAGCATTTTCCGTGACTTTGGTGATAATGGTGACTTAGATAAGGACTCAGTGAGTTAAATAATTCGTGAGTTAGAAGTGAATGAGTTATGCAAGTGCACTGTTGTTCCTTTTCTTTCATGTAATCATTTATCTCTAGTAATTTAGATACAATTTTATCTGCTTTTGAGTACATAAACTTAATTATCTTATTTGCATGCTTGTCATTTACATACTTGTGAGGTTGGTTGGTGAGGATATGGAGAATGTGAGTGTATTCAAGTACTTGGGCAGTGTGATGAGTAAGGATGGAAGTTTTGGGGATGAAATACTTGAAAGGGTACAGCAGGGAGGGAAGGTTGTTGGTTCATTGAAAGTGGTGATGAGAAATAGGGAGGTGAGTATGGAAGTCAAGAAGTCATTGCATGATAGTATCGTGATCCCTACCCTGACGTATGGAAGCGAGGCATGGACCTTGCTAGAGGGTAACAAGTCAAGAGTGAGAGCAGTGGAAATGAGTTACTTGAGAGGAGCATGTGGAGTGACATGGAGGGACAGGTTGACGAATGAAGAAGTGAAGGAACGTCGTGGGGTGGATGTGGATGTGGTTGAGAAGATTAGGAGAAATACACTGAGGTGGTTTGGACATGTGGAGAGAATGGAGAATGAAAGACTGACTAAGAGGGTGTATGCAGGTGGAGTGGTGGGTGGGAGAGGGAAGGGAAAGCCGAGGATGAGGTGGAGGGATGGAGTTGAGAGGTATATGAGGGAGGGGGGAGTGAGCTGGGGGGAGGGTAGGCAAATGGTGGGTGACAGTGCGACTTGCAGGCGTTTTGTCTGCGGCCACCCTTTGTGGGATTAGGGCGTGGGGGTATAAATAGATAGATAGACATACTGTACTTGTCATGATTCGGGTCTACTACCTTCCTCCTTTTTATTCCCGCCTGTTTATCTATCACTTTCTTACCTGCAGTCCAATTACTTTGTAAAAAAATGTGTTCTTCTCTTCCTCTGATCTTCTCTCATTCTTTGTTTTTGCCTTCTCCCTCTTCCCTTTTAGTAATCCCAGTTCCTCTTGAGTTGCATCTTTTTATCCATACATTGTTGAAATCCTCCTTTTCCCTAAGTTTGTTTGCATTTTTCAGTACTTTCTCCACAGTATTTACACACTGGAAGGTTACTTTCAGAGGCCTTGATTTCTTTCTTTCGTATATCCCTAGCCTTTTGTGTTTCTATATGTCTGTACTACAGATTTCCTCTGATACTTCCTTCAGTATGTTCGTTACATTTGCCGTCTCCTTTTTGTCTCTCGAAATCTTACTTTTCATTTCCTCCTCCTCAATACTAGTGGTTACTATAGATTTTTTTATGTCTGCTGAATCTTTTACCAGTTTTGGATTATTTTCTTTACTTCCTTTTTAATGCTCTTTTCCTCAACTTTTGCTTCTAAGTCTTTCTTTACTTTCGCCATTTCAGCATACGTGGTTTCCACAGCATTTTTGTAGCTTTGCATCGCTTCATTCACGTGGGTTATCTTCTCAATATCACTGCTATGATCTGTCAGAGTGCTAGCCTGTCTAATTGTCTCTGTATCATTTTTGAACTCTTCCATAATACTCTCATGGTTGACACCTGTGCTTGTCATTTCACTAATCTTCCTTCTGAGTGTACCAACCTCAACTTAAAGCTCATCTATTGTGTTTCTCTCCTGTTAACTTCCTTTACTAATTTTTCATTTTTCTCCTTCTGCATGTGCAACTGCTTTTTAATTTCATCCATTTCACTCTGAAATGCCTTCTCTAATCTGTTCACTCATTCTTCCAACTTATTGTATGTCTCCATTTCCACCAGTTCCGAGTAGAAATCATCATCCTGCTTTCAACCTTTATTGCTTTTCTTAACTCCTTCCATATTCACGTTACTAAACATGGTGCTTATCTTGTGGTACTATGAGAAGAATGTACTTGCAGTTACATTCCTGCACGCTGTAGCCAAAACACTAAAACAGCTGATTTGCTTGTTCGGTTCATCTGCACTATTTGTTGTATTCTGTTTTTGGAACAACACTTTTTACTTAAACTTTCTCTTTTATATTAGAACAATATTTAGTTGGACCTAGTACAGAGCTTGACTCATATAAAGATACTTTTTAGCCGATTTGGCTTGGTAGAGCGGAGTGGCACGTCTTGTCTCCCATGTCTCCTGTACAGTAAAACCTCGATATAACGAACTTCAGTAGACCGGAATTCGCTTTTATCGGACTCGAGGAGCTACCGGACTAAACTCCTATATATCAGAAAAGTCCGATATAGCCAGAAAGCAGTCCGGACTGCCTGACAACTTCAGCTATGTTCACCACAATAAGACAAGTAAAAGACATGTTTTTCAGTGCACAGTACAATATTATTGTACCATTTGATTAATGTAGTGAAGGTATAACACAGTACATTACTGCAATGGTGGTGAAAACCACTGATGCAATCCGGACTAATGTCTGATATATCGGAAAAAGTCCGGATTAGCAGGGGTAAGTCCGGATGTCGCTTTTATCAGAAAATCGCATATTTCGGCTGGTCTGAGCCCCAATTAGTCCGTTATAGTGAGGTCTTACTGTATTTACCTAATTGTGATATACAGGAAGTGAGCTACGCTTGTGGGGTCCAGTCTCTGTTTCTCGATGAGTCAAACTTTGCTTTAAACTCGTTTAAGTTTTTCAACTGGATGATCTCTTTGTCCAGACTATTCCACAGATTTATGCATCTATATGGAAAACTGTATTTCTTGATATCATTCAAGCAACTTGGCTTCTTTAGTTTCATTCCATATCCTCTTGTAACTCTCTCATCTCACCCAAACAGATCTTCTCTGTCAATTTTATATACTCCCATCTTGGTCCTGAACACTGCAATCATGTCACCTCCCTCTCTTCTTTCCTCTAAGGAAGGCATATCCAGCCTTTCCAGCCTCACTCTCTACAACAGATCTTCCAGACTGGGGACCATCTTGGTTGCTGTTCTTTGTATTCTCTCAGTCTTGTTTATATCTCTTTTTGTGTGGGGACCACACTACTGCTCCATATTCTAATCTGGGGCAGATCATGGCCACTATCAATTTTTTCATCATCTCCTCATCCATGTAATGAAATGCTACTCTTATGTTGGTCAAGAATTTATATGTCTCTCTAACTATCTTGTTAATATGTTTTTCCAGTGACAAATTATCCTGGACCAGCACTCTTCTTTCGCTTTTGTAATTGGTTCATTACCCATTAAATAATTGTTTCTTGGTACTTTTACCCATTTCCCACATCCGGCGCCAATCATGGATCCTATCCAGATCCTCCTGCAGCATTTTACAGTCTTCTCCAACCCCTACCTTCCTCAAGATCTTTGCATCATCAGCAAACAGACTTGCATAACTATTTACTCCATCTACCGTATTATTTACGTAAATCAGGAACATTGCTGGCACCAACACCGAACCCTGTAGGACAGCAGTTGTTACTTCCCTCCATCCCGATGTACTGTCCTTTATTACTGTCCTCATTTGTCTGTCTCTCAAAAACTGTCTCATCCATTCCAGGAGGTTTCCCCTTCAGTCATCCTATATGTTCTGATTTCCACATTAGTCTCTTATGGGGTACCTTGTCGAAGGCCTTCTCCAAATCTAAATATACACAATCCACCCAACCATCTCTCCTGTAGCACATCAATTGCTCTTGAGTAAAAGCTCAACAAATTGGAAGCACATGACCTTCCACTTCTGAAACCAAACTGGCTTTCAGTCAGAATATTCATCTCTTCCTGAAATTTTATCCATCTAACTTTCATGATTCTTTTGCACAATTTTGCAACCATGCTGGTTAGGGACACTGGTCTATAATTCAGGGATTCTTCCTTGTTTCCTTCCTTATAAATTGGTACCACGTTTGCCCTTTTTCATTCCCGAGGCACTTTCCCCTCTTCCAAAGAACACACAATTACACTGTGAATCTTATCCACCAGTTGTTCTCTGCATTCCATCACTACCCAATTAGAGATTCCATACTGACCTGGGGCTTTTCTTACATCTTGAGTTTCCAGTAATTTATACACTTCCTGCACTTCCGCTTTTATATCTTTTATCACTGCATTTCAAGTCATTCCCTCCCCCTCCACAAACTCCCTTTCATTTGTGAAAACCAATTGTAAACATTTGTTCTTTATTTCAGCTTGCATTGCCGCACCTTTGTAGACCTCTCCTTTTACCTTCAGTTTGATGATTCCTTCCTTTTGTTTCAATTTGCCATTGACAAATCTGTAAAACAATTTGGTTTTGGTCCTTACATTTGTCAATTATACCTTTTTCAAAGTTCCTTTCTTCCTCTCTACATATCCTTGTATATTCATTTCTGGTTCTTTTGTATTCTTCCTTTGTTCTGTTATTACTTCTCTTTCTCCATTTTTTCCATGCCATGTCCCTCTCTTTTTTTGCTATCATACACATTCTGTTAAACCATTCGTTTTTCCTGTTTTCTTTCCCTCTTGCTTTTGGCACATATTTTTCCACTTCCAAATTATAGAGGTTTAGAAATATATCCCACTTCTTCTATCTCTCTTCTTTCTGTGAATTTTCTCCTATCCACATTTTGGAAAAATTTTCTCAATTCTGCAAAGTATGCTTTCTCAAAGTTATATCTTCCCTGCTTATAAACCTCATCTCTTAGTGCCACATTCCCTGTTATCATCTGGAAGTCAGTGACCACATGATAACTTTTTCCTATAAGACACAGATATTTCAAAGATTCAGTTACATCAGGTTCTTTGGTTAGTTGTAAATCTAATCTTGCTGGTGTGTCATCACCTCGGAATCGTGTCTCTTCTTTGACCCACTGTGTCATTACATTATTCTTTGTTGTATTTAACAATTTAGTGCCCTACGAATCTTCACTGCCTTCTGAGTCCCATTTCTCCCAGTTCACCTCTTTACAATTAAAATCACTCATTAGAATTACATTGTTGCTTTTCTCAATCACTTTCTGTACATTACTAACCATTTTTGACAACATCTCCTGGTATTTATCATCATTCCATGCTCTTGTCTCAGAGGGAACATATACCACTGCCATATCTCTCTTACCATTCTCCCCAGTTTCTAATTTCATATTTATCACTTCGACCCTGCCCACTCCCATTTCCACAGTATCTACATTTATATTGTCCTTCACTGCTATCATCACTCCTCCCCCCATTTTTTCTTTTCTGTCTCTTCTCCATAATTTGTATTTCCCACCTCCCATATGAATACAGTAATCCCTCCAATATCTGTTGTAATAGAGCAAAAGGCATGTCCGAATATTGGTTTTGTCCGGATATTGTCCTGAAGCTCCAGCACTGGTTTTTCATGACCCTAACCTAACCTAACCTAAATCAGAAAACTACCTTCCTACCTCCCTAGTGGACATGTATAGCACTTATTTAGGTCCCTTTTCACATAAATAATGCACACATAGCATGAATTTATTGAATTTTAACCAAAAAATTATGATTTAGAGGTGAGTGAGTCATAGGAGCTCAGAACTTGCCAGCATAGTATAAGTAAGTATCGGATATGGAAATCATCTTTTCTCACATTTTATGCACTAAATTATTGGATACAAAGCATCAAATACAGTAAATGATGTTAATTGCTAGGTTAGGTTAGGTTAGGTTAGGTTAGGTTAGGTTAGGTTAGGTTAGGTTAGGTTAGGTTAGGTTAGGTTTGGTTAGGTTTGGTTAGGTTAGGTTAGGTTAGGTTAGGTTAGGTTATGACCAGACATGAAATTAACTGCTTCAACCTTTTTCATAGCTGGTGCAGTTAATAACCATGCATGAAAGAATTAAATTAAAAGCAGGAAATTATGATTAACACAATGTTAGGTTAGGTTAGGTTAGGACCGGACATGAAATTCACTGCTTCAACCTTTTTTCTAGCTGTTTTACTTAAGAACCATGCATGGAAAAATTAAATAGCGAGCAGGAAATTATAATTAACATGTAGGGTAATTTTTTAACACATGTTCAGCATGATGAAAACAGGTTAGGCATGAAAATCTTTATTGTAACCATGGGTTAGGTTAGGTTAGGACCGGACATGAAATTAACTGCTTCAACATTTTTTCTAGCTCTTTTACTTAAGAACCATGCATGGAAAAATTAACTAGCAAGCAGGAAATTATGATTAACATTTAGGGTAATTTTTTATCACATGTACAGCATGATGAAAACAGGTTAGGCATGAAAATCTTTATGGTAACCATAGGTTAGGTTAGGTTAGGACCGGACATGAAATTAACTGGTTCAACCTTTTTTCTAGCTGTTTTACTTAAGAACCATGCATGGAAAAATTAAATAGCAAGCAGGAAATTATGATTAACATTTTTGGTAATTTTTTAACACATAACAGCATGATGAAAACAGGTTAGGCTTGAAAATCGTTATGGTAACCATAGGTTAGGTTAGGTTAGGACCGGACATGAAATTAACTGCTTCAACCTTTTTTCTAGCTGTTTTACTTAAGAACCATGCATGGGAAAAGTAAATTGCAAGCAGGAAATTATGATTAACATTTAGGGTAATTTCTTAACACATTAACAGCATGATGAAAACAGGTTACTCATGAAAATCTTTATGGTAACCATAGGTTTGGTTAGGTTAGGACCAGACATGAAATTCACATATTCCACCTTTTTTTTTTAGCTGTTTTACCTAAGAACTATGCATGGAAAAATTAAATTGCAAGCAGGAAATTATGATAAATTGCAAGCAGGAAATTATGATTAACATTTAGGGTAATTTCTTAACACATTAACAGCATGATGAAAACAGGTTAGGCATGAAAATCTTTATGGTAACCATAGGTTAGGTTAGGACTGGACATGAAATTCACATCTTCCACCTTTTTTCTAGCTGTTTTACTTAAGAACCATGCATGGAAAAATTAAATTGCTAGCAGGAAATTATGATTAACATTTAGGGTAATTTCTTAACACATTAACAGCATGATGAAAACAGGTTAGGCATGAANTTAGCTATGAAAATCTTTATAGTAACCATAGGTTAGGTTAGGTTAGGACCGGACATGAAATTCACATCTTCTACCTTTTTTCTAGCTGTTACTTAAGAACCATGCATGGGAAAATTAAATTGCAAGCAGGAAATTATGATTAACATTTTTGGTAATCTTTTAACACATTTACAGCTTGATGAAAACAGGTTAGCCATGAAGTTAGGGTAAAGCTGCCCTCTGATGTAATAACCCACTCTGTCATCTCAGACTCTGACAGGAAGACCTTGCACCTGACACACCTTTCCAATTGAGAATCACCAGCACTTATCACCAACACTTTGCACAGCGTTTTTTTTTTTTTATAGCTGGAATCACATCACTTCACTTCACTGTACATAACAGTAAATTCTATCATCACACACATGATGAAGAAGGTGAAGAGCAGTATCAAGCACTGTAGGAGGTAGGGTATCACCACAAAAGCAATCACTTCGGCAGCCATTGTCGGAGGTGTTCATGAGTCAGTAACTGAGTGGGTAATGGCGACCGACAGACAGACGCCGTGAGTGTAAACATAGCCGATCGGCGCGGGCGGGAAATTCAAACTGACGCGGTCCCAAAAAATCGAAAAATTTTTGAATTTTTTGGTATTTTGGGGGTTTGGCAGCCCAGAATATCCGAATAGTGAGTATATCTGAGTATTGGATGTCCGAATATTAGAGGGATTACTGTATCAATATCTTCTTTCAATTTAGTCTCTACAAAGCACATAACATCAGGTTCGTGTACCCTCAAAATATCATTGTTTTCTAACCTTGCCGATATTAGTCCATCAATGTTTGTGTATGCCACTTTCAAACTTTTTTCATCGTTTTTTATACTCTCGTCTCTCCTTCCCTCCGTCGGCACCACTTTCTCAATTTCTGGTCTATAACTCTCCACTAGAACTCTGTCTTTTCTTTCCCCTTTCGCTGTTCGTTTTTTATCTTTGCTTCCTTTACTAACTCCTTTAATTTAGCTCTTTCCTCTTCATTTGCATCTCTCCTAATCCAAACATTTTTAAACCCCTCTTTATCTGACAATTTCCACGTTCTACTTATGATTTCATTCACTATTACTTGGGACTTAAACTTTACTTTCAAAGGCCTTGCCCCACCATCCTCGTACTTTCCTAACCTAAACACTTCTTCAATCTCTTCTTGGGCTTCATTGTTTCCCTCCATAACTAGTGATATTATTTCTTTAGCCTTGCTCAGTTCCTCTCTCTCTATTTCAGATCTTACTGTCATTCGTTTTTCTTTTATTCTTGAGATTATCACACATTTTTTCTTGTCTGCTACATCCCTGGCCAAAGATTCTTTACTTCTTCGTACTCTAACCACTTCCTTCTCCACTTTTTCCTTACTTTGTTGTTGTATGATCTTCAAATTTACATTTCCTTTCTCCTGTATTTTCTTCCACCCCTTATGTTGCTCCTTGATTTCCTGAATGTGCTCATCTTGCCTCCTCGATTTTGATTCATACTCATCTAGTGTACTTTTTATTCTGTCCCTCTTGAGCTGTTTTATTTCATTTTATGCTGACTCATTACTCACCTTTAATTCTGTGACATCTTTTTCTTGTTCCTCACTATGTGTGCTAACTTTTTCCAGTTTACTCTGTAGGACTTTGATCTCTCTCTCCTGCTCTAAGGTCTGTTCCTGTAACTCTCTAATTACTTCCCATACCTTTTTTAACTCCTGGACATTCCTCTCTGCCATTTTCTCTACTCCTGCTACTCTTGTTTGTTGCAGCTCATCCCTTCCTTTACCAACATTTTCTTCGGAGAGGCCCACAAATTCCCCCTCGCCAGTTGTAAACAATCTTCCATCTCTCTCCGCCATGATACAACCATATGGAAACTTTCTTTTTTGCTTTGTCTTGTATTTTTTAGGGCTGAAATCTGCGGTATTTTTAAAACTAATATCCGACAGGACCACCACTCACGCATTCAACCACATGATCACAATATGCTGTCTTCTTTTTGTCGCTAGTGTGTGTGTAAAAAGTGAGAGAGAGAATTAGTGTATATCACTGAATAACCTTTTTAGCTAAAGTTACATCTAATGTAATAGAAAAAATCAGTAAGCTTGATGCAAGATGACTACTGTGCACTAATGTATTTTTCAGGTTATCACTTGGTGATCCCACTACATTCCATGATGCCAACTGTCAACCAACGAGAAGTATTTGATAGGCCACCAGAAGGTAAATAACTCTATCCTTCGTAGTGTGTTTATTTTTTACTGAGTGTTATACAGTACAGTATGTTTTAGATATTGGCTAATTATTATTTTTCTACTGCAACTTGGCACAAGAGGATACACCCATCTGAAGGGCATGCTTTACATTTATTTGAGCAGTCTGATGTTGCAACTTAAGGTCTGCATTCCTCTGTAGAATTAATTTCACTTCTTTCCAGCAAATTTGTATCTAGTAAGATAATGAAAAATTTTAATAATCAGTAATCATTTGGAATTTGAAGATATGAGTACAAAAGATGGGTGGTAGTAGTAGTAGTAGTAGTAGTAGTAGTAGTAGTAGTAGTAGTAGTGTAGCCTATTTCACGGGAGTAAAGAAATTGTCGTTCGGCAACCCTCTTCCAAACTGTCCGATTTCATGCGTTCTTGTTGAGTAGCTAAATAATGTACAGTGATGTTAAAGACAGCAGCCTTCATTGTTAACAACAGAATAAAGTATATTTAGCTTTTTGAAACACATACATAGATGTAACATAAGTGTTAGCAGTCAGCTGATGAAATAAACAGAAGCTAAGGGGCACCTGACAATTGTCATGCGCGTAATAAAGTGGTGCCGAACATCTGACTTATTAAATAATGACACAGACGTCTCCAAGTATCATATTCTTGCGTAATACATTGAGAGAAGGTAGACCTAACCTTTTATAGTATTTTTGAATTGTTACTGAGAATGAAATAATGACATAGATGATAATAATTATGATGGCGCTATGGAGTTGCTCAAATGACAGATTGCAGCGGAAAATGCAAGTCAACCTGACTGACTCAACGATGCTCACACATGACCACACCTACAGTAGGCCTATGCTTCCTACAGCCTTGCAGATTGTAAGTAATGATGTTGTATGCTTCACCCATGCTTACTGTAAGTTTGATATTTTAGACAGTTCTTAACATCACTGTATATTATTTAGCTACTAACAACAAGAATGCACGAAATCGGACTGTTTGGAAGAGGGTTTGCCGAACAGCAATTTCTTTTCTCCCGTGAAGTGGGCTATAGTAGTAGTAACTGTAGTACAGTTACAACACCAATTTTCCAGCACCCGTGTCCCAGAGCCTTGCCGCATTAACTGTTTTGCCAGAGTAATGCAGATCACGTGTTTTCTACAATACACCTCTGACCCCCTATCCATTAGTATAATTACACTCATGTTCCAGTTGAAGCTCTTTATGGAACAGCTGAGTCTGGTTCATTAGCACACTCCCTGACAAGTCCACTTCATCCTATGCTGTCAAAGCCATTCCAAGATCACTTTATCATGCTCAGTACCCTTACCATCTTCCATTGTTTTTCTAAAATTCATGATGTCAAAGCCATTCCAAGATCACTTTATAATGCTCAGTACCCTTACCATCTTTCATTGTTTTTCTAAAATTCATGACTGACATTAAAATTTGTTCAGCTGATGTATTTTCTGCCATCACTGGCGTCAATACTAACAAGGCATTTGGGCCAGATGGAGTCCCTCCTGTTGTCCTCAAAAACTGTGCTTCTGTGCTTACACCCTGCCTAGGTAAACTCTTTCGCCTTTGTCTATCAACTTGTACCTTTTCTTCTTGCTGGAAGTTTGCTCTCATTAAGCCAGTCCCAAAGAAGGATGACCATTCCCAACCCTCTATCGTCCAATTGCTTTAACATCCTGTGTCTCAAAAGTTTTTGAGTCAATTCTTAACAGAAAAATCTTAAAGCATCTTTCCTGTCACAACCTTCTTTCTGATCGTCAGTATGGGTTTCATTAGGGATGATCCACTGGCGATCTTCTCACCTACCTTTCAGACTCCTGGGCATCTTCCTTTCGGGACTTTGGTGAAACCTTTGCCATTGCACTTAACATCTCAAAGGCTTTTGATCGAGTCTAGCATAAATCTTTAATTTCCAAACTGCCCTCCTACGGTTTCTATCCTAGCAGTGCCTTCATCTCTAGCTTCCTTTCTGGTCGTTCTATAGCCGTTGTTGTAGACGGCCATCGTTCTTCTATCAACAGTAGTGTTCGTCAGGGCTCTGTCCTCTCACCAACTCTCTTCCTTTTATTCATCAGTGACCTTCTAAGCTGTACATCTAACCCTATCCACTCATATGCTGATGATTCCACCCTTCACCTTTCCATTCGGTTCCCGCAACGTCCATCTTAGCAGTCACTTCAACAAACAAGGGATGAGGCTATGGCACACCTAATGTCTGACTTGGCTCGTATCTCTGATTGGGGCAAAAATAATCTTGTTATTTTTAATGCATCAAAGACTCAGTTCTTACATTTATCAACCCTACAAAATCTTCCTCAGGATTACCCACTAATGTTTAATAATATCCAGCTCAGTCCTGCATCATCCTTGAACATGCTTGGGGTTTCATTCTCTCGGGATTTATCTTCGAAAGAACATATTACAGCTCTTGTGAAATCTGCTTCCAAGAGAGTAGGTGTGCTAACCCGACTCCAAACTTTCTTTACCCCTGTACAGTTGTTGACCTTGTACACGGGTTTTATTCGCCCCTGTATGGAGTGCAACTCTCGTGTGTGGGGAGGCTCCCCACATGCAGCTCTTTCAATAGGGTGGAGTCAAAGGCTTTTCATCTCATTAACTCTCCTCCTCTTACTGATTCCCTTCAACCTTTGTCTCTTTGCCGCACTTTTGCATCTTTATCTCTCTTCTGTTGCTACTTCAATGGTCACTGTTCCTCTGAACTGTCTGCTTGCATCCCTCCACCTCTACAACGGGCACGTAGTACCCGTCTAGCAACAAACTCTCACACCTTTTCTGTCCAACTCTCTAATGCAAGAGTTAACCATTACTCCCAGTCCTTCATTTATGCAACTGGTCAACTCTGGAACTGTCTTCCTTTGTCTTTTTTTTTTTTTTTTTTTTTTTTTTATGCATGGAAGAAGGAACCAAAGGCCACGGGCCTGCATACTGTTCCTTCCAAGAAAAAACAAAAACAGTACAAAAGAGAGCCAAATTCAAGATCCGTTCAATTCGAGATGCCTGGACACACTGCGTTTGAAATACTGGAGATCATAGGAAGTAGGAAATACAGACAGAGGAAGACAGTTCCAGAGTTGACCAGTTGCATAAATAAAAGACTGGGAGTAACGGTTAACTCTTGCATTAGAGAGTTGGACAGAAAAGGGATGAGAGTTTGTTGCTAGACGGGTACTACGTGCCCGTCGTAGAGGTGGAGGGATGCAAGCAGACAGTTCAGAGGAACAGTGACCATTGAAGTAGCGATAGAAGAGAGATAAAGATGCAACAGTGCGGCGAAGAGACAATGGTTGAAGGGAATCAGTAAGAGGAGGAGAGTTAATGAGACGAAAAGCCTTTGACTCCACCCTATTGAGAAGAGCTGCATGTGGNATCAGTTAAAGGAGAGGAGAGCCAAAGGTGGTGGTGAACATTGAAATCTCCTAGAATGGAGATTTCAGAGAAAGGAGAAATGGATAGAATGTGTTCCATCGTAGAAGTAAGATAGTCAAAGAATTTTTGATAGTCAGTAGAATTAGGAGATAAGTAAACAGCACAGATATATTTAGTCAGAGAATGACAGGAAAGCCGAAGCCAGAGAGCAGAGAATTCAGAAGAATCAAGTTCAGGAACACGAGAGCAAGATAGATCGTTGCGTACGTATACGCAACAGCCACCTTTGGCTTTGAAACGAGAATAGAGAAAGTAGGAGGATACAGAAAAGGGTTTGCTGTCAGTTGCCTCAGACAGCTGAGTCTCAGTGAGAAAGAGAAGGTGAGGTTTAGAGGAGAAGAGGTGGTGCTCAACAGCGTGAAAGTTAGAGGAAAGGCCGCGAATGTTACAGAAATGAAGAAGGAGTGAGTCAGACAGTGGTTCCAGGCAGCTCTTTGAGTCGTCACCGGGAGAGGGGCGGATGGTGGGGGCATTTATGGTCCCCCCCCCTGGGGACTCCGAGGCATGATTTTTATGCGCCATTTTGAAAATTTTGAAAAGGAAGTGTAGTGTGTAGGTGTATGTAGTTTGGTGTTGACAGTTAGAGAAACTTGTATAGGAGAGCATGCTGGTCTACTCTCTGTGTAACTGAGACACTGAAAAAGTTCAGCAAAGGAGGATGTTCAGGAACAAGTCCTGAGGGCTGATGAAACGGGAGCTCCAGCTCTCCCTGTCATCAGCTTTCCATCCTCCCTGGGAGTACTGCCCTGCTCGACTGGTGCTACAGTCTCCTCACCCTGTCTGTATTCCCTACTTCCTATGATCTCCAGTCTTTCAAACGCAGTGTGTCCAGGCATCTCGAAATGAATAGATCTTGAATTTGGCTCTCTTTCATATTGTTTTTGTTTTATCTTGGATGGAGCAGTATGTGGGCCCATGGGCTTTGGTTACTTCTTCCTTGCATAAAAAAAAAAAAAAAAAATCACTCTGCATAGAATTTCAGTATTTTCTTTCCTTTTCCTTCTTTATATCCTAAGGAGTTGACGAACCAATACCCTATGTCACACAACTTCTGCACAGGAACATCATGGTCCTGTATTTTCACCAGTTCTGCTTTATGCTGTTCTATTGTTTTTGTTTTTAACATAATAAAAATGTCTTTTTCTGTAAAATTCCCTCAAATTGCTGTTAATACACCATTGTTACAAGACAGGTGAATTAAAATATAAGTGAAGCTACAAACACCCAGTGTGGTAGGTCACTGGGTAGCTATATACCAGTGACTGTGGTAACAGCATGCCTCATGGCGACTGACCTCCACGTATAACCAACCCTGAACTATAATGATGTTTTATGCACTCCACACACTTTGTATGCAGCATGTGTTAGGAGTGTGATGCTGTATGGTAGTGAGACCTGGACAGTAAAGGAAGAGGATATTCGCAGGTTTAAACGTACAGAAATGACAGTGATTAGGTGGATGTGCAGTGCGTACCTGCGTGCAAGGCCTGGGGGGGCTGGGTTTACGATGGAAGAGTTGAGAGGTAGGATGGGACTGGAGTGTATTGGTGTTGTGATGAGGAGAGGTACGCTGAGGTGGTTTAGACATGTGGAGAGGATGGGGGATGATAATTGGGTACAGAGGATGAGAAGTGTTAATATTGGGGGAGGGGTAGACCGAGAAAGACATGGGACGAGGTCATTAAGTGTGACTTAAGGGTTAAGGGACTGAACAGGGAGGCTGCCAAAGATCGAGCAGCATGGAGAGCCTCCATTAGGTGACCAAGGCCGACGCATGCAAGCATGTTGGAGCCTTCAAAAATGAAATGAAACGTTGGCTATTTACGTCAAGGGATAGAGATTTATCGGTTTTGCACATATTTACAAATATTTGTTGATTTATTCTTTAATTCAGATACTCCCTATGGTCACCAGCAAAGGTATTAAAAGAAAAAAAATATGATTTTCACCAAAGAGACTATGGTTCCCACGGACAGACATCGCTGGGTCAAAGGAACAAACATGGCAAAGAATCTATGATTCATCTCTCATATATGGAGAAGCCTTTCACTATCTGAGGAGAAAATAATAGTTAATATATGTCTAAAGTACTGTATTATTATTTAGAGATGATATTCATAATACGACTTATATTTCCCAAATACCAACCATTATAACCATTGCTAGAATATATTATGTATACGGTAAATAACAATCAGCACGACTAAGGAGCTATATTAGTATTTGTTTTTATATGAACTCACACCATCATAAAGTCATGGATATTGTTGTCAAGTCAAATTAGCAGATTTATCCATCTGTCTATCTGTCTATTCCCAGATGCCTTAATCCCCTAAGGGGTGGCCACAAACACATCGCCTCCATGTCGCCTTGTCCCCCGCCATTTCATTGCCCTGCTCCCAGCTCACAGCCCTTCTCTCATATATCTCTCTCCACTCTATCCCTCCATCTCATCCATGGCCTCCCTCTCCCTCTCCTCCCCTCCACCTCACTCACATGCTCTCTCCACGTCAATCTCTCACTCTCCATTCCCTCCACATGGCCAAAACACTGTTTCCCCTAATGCTTCCCATCACATCCACATCACAACACTCCTTCACTTCCTCATTTGTGAGTCTCTCTCCATGTGACTCCACATGCCCCTCTCAAGTAACTCATTTCCACTGCTCTAACTGTTGACTTCTGTCCCTCCAACAAGTTCGAGCTTCACTTCCGTACATTAGAGTTGGTATCACAATAATGGCGTGAAGTAAATTTTTCAACATCCATGCTCAGTTCCCTTTTTCTTATCACAGCTTTCAAGGAACCAGCAACCGTTCTTCCTTGCTGTACCCTTTCAAGCACTTCACCCTCTAAACTTCCATCCTGACTCATCGCTGAAATACTTAAATGCACTCACATTTTTCATTTCCTTCTCTTCCAACCTCACTGTACATTAACTGATTTCATTTCTCTTGAAGACCATAACTGTACTCTTCCCTACATTCACATTAAGATTCCATTTCTTTCACACTCTCCCAAACTCATCCTCCAAGCCTTGCAGCTCCCCTTTGTCTTCACTTAACAATACAGTATCATCCGCAAACAACAGTACAGGGGTTTCCAAACACTGCCCTCTCTCATTAGGGCTGCTCCAACATCCACTGCCCTACTTTGTACCTCTTTTATAACCCCATCCATATACAGATTGAACAGCCATGGAGACATGACAAATCCCTGTTTCATTCCAACCTTCATTCACTATCCACATGCACTACATTCACTATCCTTAGCACCCTCATACATACTTTTCGTGGCATCCAACAACTTCCCGTTTACTCCATATATTCTTAATACTCTCCACAATTGTCTGTCCACTCTGTCATATGCTTTTTCCAAATCCCTTCTCCAGAAACTTTTCCACTAAAGATCCAAGAATGAATATCTGATCTACACAACCTCTTCCCTTCCTAAAACTTCCCTGTTCTTCTCCAACTAATTTCTCTGTTGTTTCCTTAACTCTTTCAGTAAGTATCCTACCATATACCTTTCCTATTACACTGAGAAGGCAAATGCCCCTCTGATTACCATCCATCCATCCATTATCCAAGCCTATGTCACCCCACAGAGGAGCTAAGGAGCCCGGGGCTAGGCAAGTTGGTCTTGACATTTAAGATGAGATTGACCAGCCTCACTCATCCCTGAATGGCATTACATGAGCAATAAACCCCAACCATGATTACCACACTTTTTTTTCCCCTTTTCTTTTGTACGAGGGAATAATTTTACCTGACTTCCAATCCTCTGGGACTGTACCTTCCTCCCAGGTCAGTTTGCACATCTTCTACGTCCATTCTGCTGCTATCTCTCCCCCATGCTTCAGCATTTCACCACACACTCCATCAATTCCTGGGGCTTTCCCCATTTTGACATTCTTCATTGGTTCCACAACTTCATCCTACTGATTTCTTCCTTGTCATAATTCTCCGTTTCCCAGCCATTTCCCAGCCATTTCCCAGCCACTTATACTTACATTGCTTTCATTTTCTAAGTTCAGCAATTCCTTAAGGTGTTCTCTCCATCTGCTCACTTTTTCTCTCTTCTGCACTAGTAATCTACCATTTTTGTCTTTCACATCCCGACTAACTTCTTTGTCACCATCTCTAACTCTCTTTACCTTTTTCCAGAACATTTTCTTACATTCCCTCCACTTTACACTCAAATTCCTTCCAAATTCCTCATCCATTCTCTTCTCACTCTCTCTTACTAATCTTTTCACCTCTCTCTTCCTCTCTACAAATAACTCTTTCTTCCATCTCTGAATATCTTCCACCCCTTATTTCTCAACCAGTCACTATTTACTTTCTTCTTTTGTGCCACAGTCTGTCTCACCTCTTCATTCCACCATGCTCTTCTTGCACCCCCTTTTGTTTTCTCTTCATCCCACACATTACCTCACATGCTGCACAGATTGCTTCTGTGAATATCTTGCACACACCT
This sequence comes from Birgus latro, assembly GCA_018397915.1. Taxonomy (NCBI): domain Eukaryota; kingdom Metazoa; phylum Arthropoda; class Malacostraca; order Decapoda; family Coenobitidae; genus Birgus; species Birgus latro. Next base: position 21,208 of record JAGKTI010004847.1, on the reverse strand, counting down.
TCCACATCCCCTATCTGCTCCAGTCCATATTTACCCAGTCGCTCCTCCACTTCTCTCATATATTCTGCCTTTTTTTCATCATCTTGTAACCTTTCCACCCTCCTTTTATGAATTATTGTACTTCCTTATGTCCTTCTTCTATTCCCCCATATTATTTGATCCTTGTTTCTCACCACCACCAGTTGATGGTCAGAAAGTCCACTCCCCCAACCTCTATATGCTCTTGGATCCATTACACACCTTTTCATCCTGTCATGCACACTTACAAAATTATTCATTGCCTTCCGTTCATTCGGTTCACTACCCACCCTTCTCATCACTTACCACGTATGCCTATGGATCATTTTGTGTCTGAAGAGGGTATTGGCTATCACCAACCTGTTCTTGGCACAGATGTCCACTAGGGCACTGCCATTCTCATCCACCTCTGCAGGCACACCTCACTCACCAACAACTCCATCCATCTTCAGATTCCCTACTTTTCCATTCATATCTCTAATCAAAAATACTTTCTCATTCCATTCAAACATTTCCAAGCATGCTTCCACATTTGTCTAGAACTCTGTATGCTTGCACGATCTTGCGTTGGTGCATATACACACACAGTCACTCACATTTGTTGTCCAACTTTCAATCATTTGCACCTCTTACATTCCATGTCGCAGTTCATACCATGTCCTTTGTTCGGTCCTTAGTCGTCACCTGTTTGTCAGTCCCGGTCCGAGGCTTCCTGTTCGTATTTTTAATTACTCGTTTTCCACGGAGGGAACTAACCCTCTGTCAACCCATTTGTTGTCACGTAGGGATCACGTTTTGGTTGGTTGTAAGGTTACCACCCAGCATTGTAAATGATTTCCTTGTTTACAGGAAACCACTTACAGTGCAGATTTATCTGCTGTGAAAAAATACTGAATTCGGTCTCAGCTCCAGAGCTTCAAGATGCCTAGCGTATGAGTATTTGTCAACAGACTTGTCAACATTCGATATGACACACTTTGTATGTGCTGTGGCTGATTGCAGATCGGACTCAAGAACGAAGATAACAAGTATGAAGGCTGTGAGAGATGTCAGAGGCTGGGCCAAGTTCCCATTTGCCAAGAAAGAACCAATAAGAAGAAAAGGGTGGAAAACATCTACAAAAACATGTGGCCGTGTTTTGATCTGCAGAGCCTGTTATACTGCAGGCAGTGACTGTCTGGTGAAACAACTGTTTTTCTGCTAATATTTTTCCTGGTGACCACTTGGAGTATTTGAATGAAAGTATAAATCAAGAAATATTCATACTTATGTGTAAAACTGATAAATCTTCATCTCTTGACACACATAGCCAACACCACAAAACATTTGAACAACATCAAATAGTATTTTGTGACCTCACTATTAGGCACGGGGGTCACTTTTACCCCTACACCGCGGGGTTGTCGGAGGCGAGCCGTGTCATTCCCGAGGGGATATTCACGCTCCGACTGACTTTATAAAAATATTTGCCAAAAATCAGTTATTAGTCCTAGAATCTTATAATTATATATGGATATGGCACATACCTTCAGCTTTCTCCTGGGATGTTTTTTTAGCACTTGTTGACTACCGTAGGACTTGTGGAGACATCTGAAGTTGGGTAACTAAGTCTCCACTTTACACTTCCCAACATCCCTTAATCTGAATACCACCTCCAGATATTATCACTAGAAACACTATTCAATGATTTCCAAGTAGTTTGGAATCCATACTAAAAAAAAAAAATCACTGTGAAAGCAATGTAATATACGAGCGCGTACAAGCCTCCTACCCGCGCTAATTCACCACTAGTATTCTGTCATTTCTTACTCATATACACACTCACACTTTATTATTTCTAGTACTTTATTGCACTTATATATATATCTACAGTCCTTTACCACTTCCCACACGATGTTTAGTAGGGGTAGAGACCACAGGGCCTTTTATTGTTTCATTTTTGAAGGCTGCAACATGCTTGCATGCGTCGGCCTTTTTGGATTGGAGCGTGTAGCATTTTATGACCGGATGCCCTTCCTGATGTCTACCAGTGACCCTTGGGTGGATTCGATCCTCTGACCCTACGGCCAGAGCGGAGCGCTCTAACCCGCAAAAGCAGCAGAAATGGAGGAGCGTCATTTCACCGTGAAGGACGGGATAGATCTGAGCGAACTGACTGTATCTCGGTAGCCAAGAGTTGGAAATGTCAGCTGCTAATGTATATGCTAAGAAATAAGTCGTAGGAAATCTAGACAATACATAATAAATTAGTTAGTTCCAGGTGAATATAAATATCACTCAGGTTTCTCCCTTCCTTTCTTATATACATTTATATTACGAGAGTAGCTCATATGGCATATTTCACGGGGAAAAAAAGCAGGGGAAATTAGCGAACGAGTGCAGATTGGATGTTGCCAAGTGATAATTAGCCAATTCCAGGTGTATGGCACTGTCAGTTACCTTATTTTATATATATATATATTATTTTGTATAAAAATAGGGCATTGGTCTCATTTCAATGGATGAAAACAGTGGAAAAATCCGGGGAAGATTGACTTAGTTATTGCAGAGCAGCTGAGCAGATGACACGAGAGGGTAATGGAGGGGAGGTAGGGAGGGGAGTCTAGAATGGGGGAAAATGGCTAAATTGTCAACAGTGGATGGGAGTACTGATGACATTAGCAGCTCTGACTATTGTTGGACATTGGCAGTGCTAATAGATGATACAAGTCACCTCCTGAAAGCCCGGGGGAACTAAAAATAACACATAGTCACTCAAGTGACGCCCCGCGGCATGATCCATTGCACCCGACCGTCACGAAAGTGACGACCCGCAGTTAAGAGGTTAAATGAATGAGAATAATTTGTACGTAATATTATGAAAAAACACCCATGTTGGAGCATTATGCATTTCCTGCAAAATAGAACCGAAAATTAAAAATCCTGGCAGAGTGTAGTATCTGTGCCATACTGAGAATGCTCCTATTGTGAGAATTAGGGTTTCCCGTTTGTTTGTTTTTTCAGAATCCTGGGATTGGGGGACAAAGCAATGTATTTCCTGGGATCCCGGGATTTTCTGTATCTGGTCACATTTGCACTAATTAATGCTATATGCATTAGTGTTACTGCTGTACTAATATAGTACCTAGATTTTTTTATTGGTAATTTATTTTATTCATTATATTACACTAAACCTGAAGCAATGTTCTCTTTATTAACTTGCAAGCTGAAAGTCTTAAAGAATCTAAATTTCAAGTAGATAGGTAAGATTAAACTAAGATGTAAATTGTAAAATGAGACACTTGATTGAACCAGCAGAATTTTTATCTCATTCCTTTAACCATAAAATGAACTCAGACATTTTGAATTTAATTCTATGTTAATCAGAACATCATATAATTACACAAATACTATTTCACTTTTTCACCACCAGAATAAACTTTTAACGTTAATCATTAATATGATGGCATCAGTATTATAGTTATGCTGCTCCACCTTGTTTAGTCACAGTCCAGTGGAAGCTTCTGTGCGATGCTCAGTGAACTAGTTAACCTTCCGTATAATAATAATGGAAATAGAAATGGCACTCAAACTGTCTCAGAGATAGTTATTAAAACATAAAAGAATTATACTTGTACTTTCAATGCCTTGAATGCTATTTGAAATCCCACAATAACTTAAAGAAAATACTCTATTAACCTCTGAAAAATAATAGAATAGAATATTTGTGTACCCAGATCATATCCTATATTCCTGGTGCACAGTCACACACACTTTAAGAGTTGTTAATGAAATAACTCTTCAAGAAGCACAAACTACTACTATCAGTCAACCATGATCTTCATTTTGTGATAAAGAGGCCAGCAGCAGAAAATGCCCTTTTTGGCCTCAACAGAAGTTGGTGGTACTGACTTCTGTCAGACTGACTCTCTCTCTCTCTCTCTCTCTCTCTCTCTCTCTCTCTCTCTAATGCATTTTTGTACTTAATTTAGTGTAAATTAGAGTTAGACAATAACAGTAAGAATCCCAGTACTGAACAAAATTCCCAGGAAACAAAGCAGGACTATTTAGGGCTGGGATCCCTGGATCCCTGGAAGGAGACCCCAGTACAGAGGAAGGCAAGATGGAAGAGTTAGTGGTGTAGATTTCTAATTACAGTAGAACCTCAGTTATCCGGGAGCCACGGGGAATTCAGAATGCTGGAAAATCGATTTTTCTGGATGATTGAATAACCCATTTCCTGTTGTCTTACACCAGTGATTCTCAAACTATGGGTCGTGAGAGAAATTTTGATGGGAGACTTAAAATAGGCCTAATGCTTTCAGTGTATTTTATTTAACTGATATTGTAATTATCCTTACTGCATTATTAGCTAAAACATGACATATATTTACATGTAAAATAGGGGGTCAGGTTCTAGGAGCCTCATGTTTTTCGTAAAAATATATTTAAGGTTAATTATAAATGTCTGTCTTACGAGACTCAAGATGTGTGTTTACATATGATCTCACCGACTGGACACATCTCTGCATACTGCATTCTAACCTAACCTAACCGATTAGTTTTGCTCCCTAACACTCACCTTAAAACTTTTAATCGCCAAAGATTGTCACTAAGCCTCTTGAAAGTCCTTGTTACCAATCAAGCTTTTGACTAAACAACATGTGAATGATGGCTGTCTAACATCATGCATATTTCGCCAGGAATAAGTTTTGGCGCCCATTAAAAAAAAAAAATGCAGTGTGAAACTATTTTTGAAAGCCATTAGTCATCAACAATAAAGGAGAAAGAAAAAGGTATAAAGAAGTCATCAGCAAGGACTGATGTTTTCGGGACAATTTGCTGTCAGGTCAAATTTGCGGTCACAACAATAACAAGACAATTCACCATCATTAATGAAGACAGCTATGGGTGATGCTAGAATATACAGTAAAACCTCTATACAGTGGGGCCCCTTGGATAGCGACCTTATTAGTCCACCAAAATGGCCGCTATCCATGAAATCGCTACCCGAGGGGCAAACTTCTTACCTAAAAAAATTAATACAGTCCTGGACTCCTTCAGCTATACCCCTAATTTCCTCCATTACCTATCAGTATCACGTCATATTTCTTCAGTACTGTAATAAGATAAACGTATACACTATATTCAAAAAATTATCTTTTTCTTTTCCTCCATGCAGTATTGTTTCTTTGGCTTGCCACGCATGTATTGTCTGGCCTTTTCAGTCACTTTTACATTACCAACACTTCCTGTTTTTTGCCTGGGCCACCACCACCACTTGGGCCAGCCCCCGAAGTTGAAGCCATGATATTAGAACACTCAGTAGCCAGACAATAAATGGAAGGTCACAGAAAACTTTAACAATGGCGAGAGACTGTGACAAGTCAAATGAATGCGCAGCGTGTGGATAAACAAACAATCTTCTTCTTTTTCTTCTTGGGGTAACTGCGGGGAGGTTCACCTTCCACCCGTCAGTATCACCTAGGTACCGGCATTCCCCCAAGAGAAAAGTAAAGGTAAAGGAAAAATTTAAAACTGTAAAATTTGGTAGGAGAGAGATAGTTGAAGATTAGTTATAAGAAAAGCTTAAGATACATACTTTCACTCCACACGGGTCAGTGAACTGAATGACGATAGTTGGTTAGTTTAAAGATTTCCTTCACCTATAGTGAAGGCCGGGCCATACATTAGCCCAGTCAGTGGGGTGTTGGCTGATTAAAATAACAGTAAAGGGGAAGACAGGGCCTGGGGAATGCCCAGCACACACGCCCTGTCTTCTGCTGGCTTTGTGGTGTATGTGAATGACGATAGACTCGCACTCACTATCAGTGTTACCAGCTCACTACGTGTTAAATGCCTAGCGGATTTTCGCTAACCGTGCAGCATTAATCGCAATGAGATAGTTTCATTCCTGTCGCTATCCATGGATTCGCTACCCAAAAAAATGCTACCTGAGGGGCTCCACTGTATAATGGACTTCAGCAGACCGGAATTCGCTTTTATCGGACTCGAGGAGCTACCGGACTAAACTCCTGTATATCGGAAAAAGTCCGATATAGCCAGAAAGCAGTCCGGACTGCCTGACAACTTCAGCTATGTTCACCACAATAAGACAAGTAAAAGACATGTTTTTCAGTGCACAGTACAGTATTATTATACCATTTGATTAATGTAGTGAAGGTATAACACAGTACAATACTGCATTGGTGGTGAAAACCACTGATGCAATCCGGACTAATGTCTGATACAGTATATCGGAAAAAGTCCGGATTAGCAGGGGTAAGTCCGGATGTCGCTTTTATCAGAAAATCGCATATTTCGGACTGGCCTGAGCCCCAATTAGTCCGTTATAGTGAGGTCTTACTGTAATTCAAAGGTGACTACAGTGAGGAAGAAACAAGTTAAGTATTGACTAAAGGTGCAACTACTAAATAATATCCAAGGCCTACACTACTGAACATAGACTTTGATGGATCCCCCTGAAATATAGTTATTAAAGTATTGATTAATTAATAAGTATTTATAGAATGATGGTGAATTGTCCAGGGTGCGAATTGTCCTGACAGTGAATTGTCTGATGGCGAATTGACTTGACGGTGAATTGTCTCGGAACCGCAGAGTTGTGGGTGATGGAGGCTTATTGATGCGAGTGGATAGGCTGGCTGGGGGTCGAATGAGCCTAATGGGGGAGACTGGTGGAGCAGCTGTTTTTGCTGAAGTACTTGCTGGTGTGGACATTGATGCATCACTATCTGGGAACCCCACAAATGGACAGGAGGATATGAGCGAAATGTTTACTGTTTTGCATGATTACCCCTCGTGAGAAAGTCCCTGATGTCTGACTGTTTGATTGCTACATGACAGCGATTTTGGAAGTCATCATATTGACTTTGAAAATGAAGCAGTTCCTTTGCTGTGCAGGCTGGATTTCTCTCCATGAATCAGTTGATCTTTCAAAATGACTCATCAGGATCTTTCCACGAAGAGCCAGGAGCCATGTCTGATATTCCACCAAATATTACGGAAAATTGCGATAAAACAGCGGTGTGTTGCAGTGTTTACACCGTTAACTCTCAACAACAATGGTGGGAACTGCGGTGATGCGCTGTTGGCGAAGGATTGAAAAACATTCAGGCGGGATGCTTGTGCAGTTAATTTGAAATGCCGGTTAGGTCCTGGATTTTCCCCAGTTGATTGATTTTGGAATTTTTCTTTAAACTGTCTGGCTTAGCACTAATTCTGGTTTATTGGCTCGCGGATAATTGAGGTTCTACTGTAACAGAAATCTTACAGACAACATTGTTAAATTCAGCAGTGTATCAGACAGAGCAGCATTGATTGTAATTAGACTATGCAAAAAATATACCCTGAATGTAATACATGTATATGCACCAGCTTCTCGAAGCTCAGATGAAGAAATTTTGTGTGACAACATCTCCCAGATTATGGAAGAAGAAAAGACCACATATACTATACTCATGAGAGACTTCAATGCAAAATTTGGGAAATCAAGAAATGGAGAACCATATATGGGAAAATTTGGAGTGGAAGAAAGGAATAAAAGAGGAGAGATGGTGGTAAATTTTGCTGAAATGTATAACCTGAGAATAATGAACACATTCTTTCACAAAAGAACAGGCAGAAAGTGGACCTGGAGAACACCAAATGGAGAAAGAAGGAATGAAATCGACTTCACAAATGTCACAGTTATTAAGAAAGTAAATATAAATAGTGACCAAAGACTGGTGGGTTGCACAGCCAGGTTCAGTTTCAGAAGTGAAAGAAAGAAGATGATTAAAGATAAAAATATATGCCCAGTAACATGTAGAGGTGCTTGGTATGAAGGAGGACTGTTGGGCCTTGGGAGCAGGCTGTGAAGCAGCCTTTTAGTTGGAAATAAGGAGCAGATTTCAGGCTCTAAATAATGCTGAATGTGACATTGATGAGCTGAATGACAGACTGATAAAAGTGCTAAGAGAATCAGCGTAGGTTTTAGGAATATTTAATACAACTGAAGCTGAGAAGTATTCAGCTTAGCTAATGGAAAAAAGAAAGGAAATTAAAGTAAAAACAATGGAAGATGAAATACAACAACCATTAATTAAGTTTATCAGCATGAGACAGAAAGATGAAAATAGATAGAGAAACATGGATCAGATCAAAGAAACCATCAAAAAAGGAGAAAGTCTGAAACAGGTCCGAAGTAAAATGGCAGTAGGAAAGCAACAAATTACATCACTGAAAGATGAAAACGATGAAGTCATTAAATGCAGAGATAAGATGGTGAGGAAGGTTGAAGAATTTTACAAAGAACTGTGTGCATCAAAGACATTAGTACCAATAGCTAACTTTTCGGTTGACCTGAGGTAGCACCGGACGAAGTAACTATTTCTCTTACAAATAAGGCTCCAGGAGAAGATGGAATAGTAGCAGATTTACTGTTGGATGCAGGAGTAGAAGTATATACAAAACAGGCTTTGCTCACTTATTTACTCAGTGTATAATAAAGAAGAAAATTCCCAAAAACATCGTGTAATGCAATAGTTATTTTCTATCTGTCTGTCTGTCGCCAGACGCCTTAATCCCGTAAGGGGTGGCCAGAAACAAATTACCTTCATGTCATCCTGTCCCCCACCATTTCACTGCCCTGTTCCCAGCTCACACTCTCTTCTCACATATACCCCTCCATTCCATCCCTCCATCTCATCTTTGGCCTGCCCCTTCCTTTCCCCCCCCCCTCCACCTCACTCACATACACTCTTCTTGTCAGTCTCTCACACTTCATCATCTCCATATGGCCAAACCACCTCAGTGTATTTCTTCTAATGCTTCCTAACACATCCACATTCACACCACAATGCTCCCTCACATCTTCATTTGTCAGTCTGTCTCCCAATGTGACTCCGCTGCTCTCACACTTCTGTCCTTCCAACAAAGTCCAAGCTTCACTTCCATACGTTAGAATTGGTATCCAGTACGGTCATGTAGTAACTTTTTCACTTCCATATTCACCTCCCTGTTTCTTATCACTGCTTTCAAGGAACCAGCAACTTTTCTTCCTTGTTGTACTCTTTCAAGCACTTCACCCTCTAAACTTCCATCCTTACTCATCACACTACCCAAGTACTTAAATACACTCACATTACTCATCACACTACCCAAGTACTTAAATACACTCACATTTTCCATTTTTTCCTCATCCATCATCACTGTACATTCACTGACTTTATTTTTCTCAAAGACCATAACTTTAGTCTTCCCTACATTCACTTCAGATTCCGTTTCTTACACACTCTCCCAAACTCATCCACAAAGCCTTGCAGCTCACCTTCGTCTTCATTTAACAGCACAGTTTCATCTGCAAACAACAGTACAGGGAGTTTCCAGTCACCGCCCACTCTCATTAGGGCCACTTCAACGTCCACTGCCCTATCTTGTACAGTAATCCCTCCATTATCCGATGTAATAGAGCCAAAAGCATGTCCGGAAATTGGTCCTGTCCAGATATTGTCCCTGAAGCTCCCACACAGATACTTTCAGACCCTAACCAAACCTAACTCAGAAAACGACCTATCTACCTCCCTACCGGACATGCATAGCACTTATTTAAGACCCTATTCACATAAATAATGGACACAAAGCATGAATTAATTGAAATTTAACCAGAAGATTATTTTGAGGTGAGTATGGCAAAGGTGTTCACCAGTTGACAGCATAGTGAAAGTAGGTATCGGAAATGGAAATCACTATGAAAATCACCTTTTCTCACATCTTCTGCACTAAAATATGGGATACAAACCATGAAAGAAAGAAATTGTTACCAGAAAATGATGATTTAGAGGTGAGTAAGGCAAAGATGTTCACCAGTTGACAGCATAGTGAAAGTAATTATCGGCCATGGAAATCACTATGAAAATCACCTTTCCTCACATATTATGCACTAAAATATGGGACACAAAGCATGAAATAATAAATGTTATCAGAAAATAATGATTTAGATGTGAGTATGGCAAAGATGTTCACCATTTAACAGCAAAGTAAGTATCAAACATGAAAATCACTATTAAAAACACCTTTTTCACAGCTTATGCACTCAAATATGGGGCACAAAGCATGAAATAAATAAATTGTAACCAGAATATGATGATTTAGAGTTATGGCAAATTTTTACCACTTGACAGCATGCTGAAAATAGGTAACAGAAATGAAAATCATTATGAAAATCACCTTTTTCACAGCCTTTGCATGAAATTAATGAAATGGAAGTACAAAACTTGGATTTTTTTAGTAGTCAGGGTACTTACAACATGGCTGTGGCCGTCACAAGGAATAACCCGCTGCCTCCTCTCAGACTTTGACAGTATGAAGGTGCATCTGAAGCACCTACTGTAATCCACCATTGCAATTCACTAAATCCTTGGCATTCTGAATTCTTAACACTGCGCATTCTTTTCTTACTTGCGCTGCACTGCAAACTCACCAGTGTTCATTAGCACTTTGCACCAAAGTCTCTCTAAATCTTAACACTGAACATTGTTTTTTTCACTGCACATAACTGTAAATTCCCGTGTGGTGTAGTGGCAAGTTCTTGCTGTTTAGTCACTGTCAGAGTCCGAGAGCAGGTGTTGCAGGCGGCCTAGGGGCTCATCGGAGGGACTTGGTGATGGACTACCCACTGCTGATGACTCAGAAGATAGCCGCAAACTCACATCCAGTGGCGACTCCACCGTGGCCAATGTGCTGGGCTGTGGCTCGGAGCTGGAAGGCCTGTCTTTGAGAGGCAGTGGTGTTGAGCCTGGGCTGAGCATGGCAGGGGTGACAGACCTGAAAAAACTGTCAATGGTTGATTGACATAAGGAACAACGATTCTGGCAATTGATGATGCACTGCCTAAAAATGCGCACTTTTTCCACAAGTCCCAGGGGCCCCATCTCCCTGTCGCAATCCGGGTGTTCAGGGTAGTCCAAGACAAACTCCACATTTTCCCGGAGTGCGCTCAGCTTGGGGATGGCTGGAGTATTGACATGCTGAGTGGAGTCCGCATCATCATCGCTGTCCTCGTCGGAATCTTCAAGCTGGGTATTCGTACCAGCATCTGAAGACGCGATCTCAATATCAGACATAATCTGATACCCAGGATCGCCCTTGTCGTCAGCCAACTACTCACGCACTTCGTCAACATCTACATCGTCGTCACCCACACGAAGACGTGCAAGGAAGTCACCCACTTCAAAACCTAGAAGGTCGTGCACCATATCGACTCCATGAAGCAGACGAGACCAACCACTTTCCAGAGTCTTGACAGAGACTTCCTTCCATGCGCTGGCCCAGTTATAGATGACAGACTTGATGCTGTAGCGATGAAAGTTTTCTACAGTCCGCTGGCCTTGTGTGTCTCATCCTTCCCTGCACTCATCCTCGTCCTCGAGGACAACCATCATCTCGTTCAGGAACTTCCAACGGTACAGGCTGGTAGTATTAAGCAACCTCTTCCTCTTCCCATGAAGAATCTTTGTGAAGAGGCTCTTCACAGTTTGGTACCTTTACAGTAGGCGCGGAAAGTATTGACTTTTTTTGCCGACGTCATTCTTCTTCACGTTAAGTGAAGTAGGGTCAATACTACCCTCCCCTGTGATGCGAAATGAGCTGACGCTTTTTCAACGGGAGCTGGCAACCCTGCTTGATAGGTTTGGCACCACAGGAGCAGGCTCAGTAATGTTTGGGCAGCCACAGGAGGAGGATTGTCTCTGTGTGTGATGCACCACGAGGGCATGTTTTGACTCAAATAACAGTTATTTGGTTACCTACCACATTCTCATCATGCCTAAAGTAACCACAAGCAAGGACAAACGTGTGGAAGTGATTTCTTTATACAAAGCTGGCCACAAACTCCCATTTATTGCAAATCAGATGGTGTTAGACTGAGGACAGTGCAGAGACTGGTGAAGCGGTTCAAGGACAGTGGGGAGGCCATTCCTCCCACTCCACTTCCCAAGCCTGGGAGACCTCGTAAGACAACCTTCAGGACCCGTCAGCTGATCTCAAAGCAAGTTAGCAAGGATCCAAGGCTAACAGCACAGGATTTAAAAGAAAAGAACCCACAGTTGCTGGCAGATGTGTCTGTCAGAAGTGTGCAGCAGCTGTTGCATGACGATCTGGGCTACAGGAGTTTTTGTGCTCGTAAAAAACCACTGCTAACTGCACTTCAGAAGAAAAAGAGAGTAAATTTTTGTAAGAAATATCTTGCCTGGAGTGAGGAGCAATGGAAAACTGTGCTTTGGAGTGATGAGTCAACATTTACTGTCACTGGTACCCCTTCATCACGAGTGTACCGCAAACCAGGCAGTGACCCCCTGGATCCTAAGTACACTTCCAAGTTTGTTAAATACCCAGCCTCACTCATGGCTTGGGGCTGCTTTACATATTATGGTGTTGGTAGGTTGGTAATTCTACCTGCAAATGAAAAAGTGAACCAGAACAATTATTTGGAGCTCTTATGTGATGTTTTAAGTGACTCTTTTGATAAAACCAAGGCAAGAGTATTTATGCAAGATTCTGCCCCTGCACATGTTGCAAAGTCAGTGAAACAGTGACTAACAGACTGTGAGGTTCCCTTTATTCGAGATTGGCCCGGAAACAGCCCAGATATCAATCCCATTGAGAATTTATGGGCGCACATGAAGCGGCAGCTGCGTAGTATGGACACATCATCTTTGCCTAAACTTGAGGCTGCAGCTATGGAGCAGTTTTAGTCCGTCTGTTCTGCAAAACTACGCCATCAGTCTCCCCAGACGCCTTAAGAAGATAATAAAGGTGAAGGGGAATGCCAGTAAATACTAAATTCAATGGTGAGTGTTAATTTATTTGTTTCTCCTTGCTAACCACAAGAATGTTTTCTTTTTTTAAGATGGCGTCAACACTTTCCGCGCCTACTGTAAACCCAGGCCAAAGAGCCTCTTCCCAGAGGGAGACTACGGAAGGGTTGGTATGCTTCGGAGGGCTCTCTGGAAGAGAAATCGCGAGATTGGTACGCCGGAGGAATGCAAGTTTGCCGTCATCTGTTTTATGTTTACTCTCTCGTGTGATACATTGCGAAAATAATATGCTAAATCTGATAATTAACGTCTCCGATTCAGTCCAGTGGTAGGAAATAGTTCTAATACCTGATACCCTAATACTTGAGAGGGGTCCCAACGGTGGTTAGGATTACGGGAGCTAGAATTTAGCGGTTTTGTTTGGTGATTCAGTTGGGTTAGAAATAGGTTAGGTTAGGTCATGTCAGGTTATATAAGAGACTTGTACACCATTCCACTTTTCACTACTGCCTTCAGAAAGGTAAGCACATGGTATAATTTAAGGCCTAGATTAGGATTACGGCAGTTAGAATTAAGCGGCGACTTCCGTAATCCTACGGTTAGGATTACTGCAGCTAGAATTTACCTGTTTTGTTTGGTGGTTCAGTTAGGTTAGAAATAGGTTAGGTTAGGTTAGGTCAGTTCAGATTAGGTTAGGTTATGTTTGGTTAATACTGCTACAGTTCAGCTTAAACTGCTAGAATTTAGCAGCTATTTTTTTTTCCTTTATGTTAGAAATAGGCTAAGTTATTTAGGTTAAAGTTATGGCTACCGTAAAAGGGAAGTGATTGTACTTACGGCAACTAGAATTTAGCGGCGATGGCAGTAGTCTAACCACGGCCTTAAATTATACCACGTGCTTACCTTTCTGAACACTAATGAAAAGTAGAATGGTGTACAAGTGTGTTAGGTAAAGCACTCTTGGAAATAAGCGGTGAAGTTGCCTGGATCACCATTGTATGAGACACAGGTAACTTGGGAATGGTAGAAGTCATTCAAGTCAACGACTGGGCTGTGTGCATGCAGCAGTAGTTTGATCATAAACAGGTAACACCAGTCTCCTAAAAATCTATAAATAAAGACAGTATCACACAAAAGAAATGATAAGAAACATTTTAAAAAATTGCAAATCCATTTCGTGAATGTTAAGTTACTAACTACTTACATGAATATGGTATCAGTATAAAAAAAGATACAAAGATATTTGGGAAGAGGCGGGTGATGCTCCTGCTTCATATTCTAGTATTTTTAACCCCGAAAGACCTCTTCGCACGCCGCACGAGGAACCTCTTCGCTTTAAAACTACAGCTGGAGCGACGAAGAGGTTCTTTGTTCGAAGAGGTAGTTTAATACTACCAGCCACAGCCTCTTCATAGCCATGATCACTTCTTGGTCCATTGGTTGGATGAGAGTGGCAAAAACAAGCACCTAATGCAGCCATTCTCAGCCACCAACTCCTTTTCAGACAGATGCGCAGGGGCATTGTCCAGAATCAGGAGGGCCTTTACCTGGTCACGTGGGATTCCCAGTGTGTTCGTCTGACAATGGATAACCTCCTTGATGAAGTGCTGGTGAAACCAATCTCTGAAGGTCTTGGTTTTGAACCAAGCCTTCACAGAATGGTACCACATGACAGGAAGGACATCCATCACCCCAAGAAGGCACTGAGCTGCTTTGCATGGCCAACAATAACAGGCTTGAGCCGGTGCATGCCATTAGTATTGGCACAACACAAAGCAGAGATCCGTTTCTTCGAGAGCTTGCTGCCAGGTATATACTTCTCTGTCTCCTCGGCGAGAGTGTTCGTGGGCAGCGAGCGATGGAATAGGCCAGTTTCGTCAGCATTATAGACTTGACCGAGAGTGAGGCCCTCCCTATCGATCAAGCCCTTAACCCTCTGACGAAACTCTTCTACTTCCTCCTCGTTGGTGTCCAGAGCTTCACATGGACCTTACGGTTGGTAAGTCTGTGTCGTAACTTGAACGCGAAGAGCCAACCCTCGGATACCTTGAAGTCTGGGGTGTCGTGTAACCCTGCGAATTTCTCGGCAACAGCTTTTAGTTCCGTACCACGCACCAGCACGCCAGCAGCACGTTGTTGACAATACCAAATCAGCGTGGAGCGGTCGATTTCTGCAAACCTGGGAGGAAGCACAACCTACCTCTCCACGTTCCGTTTGGTTTTCGATGTGAAGTCAGCCATGTACTGGTGGAGTTTGTCTCATGACTTCTTGATATCAAACAAGGCAACACGAGGAAGGTCGAATTAACGGAGGATGCGTGACATCGACCATCCTGCGTCCACTTTCTCCAATATCTCCTGCTTCTTCTCCAGAGTCAAAACCACTCATTTCCTCTTCTCGGGTGGTGGGGCCATCATCACGCATACTATGAGGAGACAGAAGAGGAGCAGCAAGGCCTACAGCAGGTAGGGCACCACCACAAAAGCGAGCATGTGAGCAGCCATGGCCAGAAGTGTGCACTCTATCCAGCGGGTGAGCGGGAACTGGGGAGGAGGCAGGCTGGCTCTTGCGGACATCGGAGGAAGTGGTGTATAAGCACAGCTATTCGGCTGTGCGTGCCAAATTCAAACTTACAAGTCGGGAAAAATCGGATTTTTTTTTTTTTTTTCATTTTTTTGCCATTTTTGGGTTCCGAGCACCTCAGCCAACTATGTCCGGACAGTGGGGTGTCTGGTCATTGTGGTTATTGGGCATCCGGATACTAGAGTGATTACTGTATCTCTTTTATAACCCCATCCATATACAGATAGAGCCATGGAGACAAAAAAGGTGACTTATAAGATCGTAGTAATTATCAACTCATTAGCTTATTATCAGTCATTTACAAACTCATCACAAAAGTCCTTACAAACAGAATAACAGCAAATTTGGAGGAAAACCAACCTCGTGAACAGGCAAGATTCCAAACTGGGTATTCGACTACTGATCATCTACACACAATGAATCAGCTAATTGAGAAAACTACAGAATATAATAAACCACTGTGCTTAGGTTTTGTTGAATACGAAAAGGCTTTCGACTCAGTGGAGCACATAGCAATTATAAATTCATTGCGAGACCAAGGAGTGAATGAGAACATTGTAAAACTGTTAGGAAACTTATATAAGGAGGGAACTACTACAGTTAAATTACATAAGGACTCGGAAAAAATTAAGATTGAGAAAGGCATGTGCCAGGGAGATGCAATTTCACCAAAATTATTTACAGCGTGCCTAGATAGTATTTTCAGAAAGCTAGACTGGGAAAACAAAGGAGTGAACATAGGTGGAGAAAAGCTAAACCATTTAAGATCTGCAGATGACATTGTCCTAATCTCAAAAACAGTAGAGACATTGCAAGAAATGTTAAATGACCCAAACAGAGAAAGTCTCAAAGTAGGGGTAAATATTGAACCATAGGAAAACTAATGTTTAATCCAGAAACACCAAAGTGCGTCAGAATAAGCAAGCAAATTCTTAAGAAGTCGAGGAGTACAATTACTTGGGGCAAAATGAAAGATCATGATAGCGAAACAAAAAGACACATTACAATTGGATGGAAAGCTTTTGGTAAATGTAGAGACTTTATGAAAAGCATCTTGCCAGTTTGTATGAAACAAAAAGTATATGGTAAATGTATAATTCCAGCTATGACGTGTGGTTGTGAGACCTGGAAACTGATAAAATCGATGGAAAATAAATTAATCCGTTCTCAGAGGGCAATGTTGGGACTGTCTTTAAGAGACAGGAAAAGATCAGCTTGGGTGAAAAAGCAGACTAAAGTCAAAGATATTATAGAAGTTATAAAAGAACATAAATGGAGGTGGGTAGGCCATGTAGCAAGAATAAGGGATAACCGATGGAGCAAGAGGCTGATTAACTGAACACCAGGAGATTGTAAATGTAGCAGAAGGAGGCCAGACAGGAGGTGGAGAAATGAGATAGAGAAATCTACAGGGAAGACATGGCAGAGATTGGCTCAGTCATGGAATTCGTGGTGAAGGTTGGATGAGGCCTTTGTTCAGCAGTGGACTTGTAATGGCTGATGATAGTGATGATGATGATGATATGCAAAACCCTGATAGTGATACTCCAGCTTAATGATGGGAGCAGATATACCACTTTACCCAACCTAACAATGGCCAGATCCTGGTATAACTTTTTTTTTTATACCAATTTTGATATTTTAAGACTTAAATTTTGTGTTTGGGTTGATTTATAAACTGTTTTTAGACTTATGTGAGTGTTTTTATCATTGATGGGGTGAGCACTGGCATTTGGGGTACAGATTCTTGCCCATCAGATGAAGTACAAAACAGTGTAGTCAACTAGGCGAGAATATTTTGTGCTTTACCATTGAACATCTAACCAATTGTGGAATACACAGGAATAATTTTTAATGAATATTAATTATTATGAGAACCTTAAAGAGCAAATATTTCCTGCATTGATGGAAACTGTCATCGATAAATTGTGAGCTTACATTTAGTTTGTTCAAGGGAAAATGCTTTGAAAATGCAAATGCATTTCTAAATAATTTTATTCATTCATTCATTCATTATCCAATTCTGTGTCGCCCCACAGAAGAGCATTGTTAGAAAATAAGAGAGAAGAAAATAAAGGAGCTCAGCAACCAGAACAGTAACTAACTATCTATCTATCTATCTATTGCCAGATGCCTCAATCCCCCACGGGGTGGCCACAAACAAATCGCCTCCATGTCGCTCTGTCCTCCTCCATTTCACTACCCTGCTCCCAACTCACACCCTCCTCTCTCATGTACCTCTCCACTCCATCCCTCCATCTCATCCTCGACCTCCTCCTCCCTCTCCCCCCCTCCATCTCACTCACATACACTCTCCTCGTCAGTCTTTCACTCTCCATCCTTTCCACATGCCCAAACCATCTTAACGTGTTTCTCCTAATGCTTCCTATCACGTCCACATCCACACCACAATGCTCCTTCACTTCCTCATTTGTTAGTCTCTCTCTCCATGTGACTTCACATAGTCCTCTCAAATAACTCATTTCCACTGCTCTCACTCATGACTTCTGTCCCTCCAACAGGGTCCAAAGCTTCATTTCCATATGTTTGAGTTGGTATCACAATACTGTCATATAACAACTTTTTCACTTCCATGCTCATTTCCTTGTTTCTTATCACTGCTTTCAACGAACCAGCAACCTTCCTTCCCTGCTGCACCCTTTCAAGCACTTCACCCTCCAGACTTCCATCCTTGCTCATCACACTGCCCAAGTACTTAAATGCACTCACATTCTCCATATCCTCCCCATCCAATCTCATTGTACATTCACTGGCTTCATTTCTCTCGAAGACTAACTAAAACAACATAAAGAGGGGCTGTTGAAAAAGATATCCCTCGACATCATTGCATTCCCTGTCAAGACAGTTCCCCGTCAAAACATCAACGCTTCCCCATCACAACAATTTGCACCTTGGATGATTCTCAGTCATTCATACATTATTATGCATAACAGATTTTTATTTAATTGTCCCGGGACCATCTGATGGTGGGATTGTATGCAATGCCACTTCTCCTTCTTCTCTACCAAGTTTGAATACGAGTCGATGATCTCATTCTTTGGTGACCTTGACTGGGTACAAGCAAGATGGTCAATGGTTTGCATAGATTAGCTTATTTTGCAGCTGTTAGGCCATTTAGATTGCCTTTAAACTTGTTTTTGGACTCAGTTGGGTGGGTTTAGGACTTGGTTGGAGGGGAATCCCAAGGCTCAAAAATGCATCCCTATAATTTACATGATCAACCCTGACATTCAATACCCCGCCTTGTGATGGGTTTTTACTTAACGCATCCCATTATTAAACCTGGGTTTGCCCTTGTATACAGTTCCCTCGCATCCAACACAGGAATATTGCCACAGACTGGTGCCATGTTGGACCAGAACCAAATTGGACAAATAAAAGAACAGATGGGAAATATAACATTGTCAATAAGCCTTGGAAAAGTGCCCTACGGGAAAAAGTAACATTGTCAATAAGCCTTGGAAAAGTGCCCTATGGGAAAAAGTAACATTGTCAATAAGCCTTGGAAAAGTGCCCTTAAAAAATTAACCCCCAAATATTTTGATACTCTGAATAATTTACTGACCTTTAAGGTGAATGTTGGTTGGGGAAGGACAGGTGTTTTTCAAGGCTGTAGGTAGTCCTACTGACCCCCTGGAGAGGGTTGTTGGGGTCACTGGGCAGTAGTGGGTGCTCCTCCTCCTCAGCCTCACTCATAAAGCCTTCGAAATCACCCACAGAAGCATTATCATCATCAGGGAAAGGTGCTGCTCTTGCCTGTTGTTCATCTTCCTCTACCACTCTTCTCTCATCCTGTGGACGCTGGAAAAACTGAGTGATGAGTGAGTGACTCCTCCAGTTGATGTGCTTCCCGTGTAGATCAGCATAACAACACATACAATTTTCCACATTACTGAGCTCTTCCTGATGATGAATTTCATTAGGATCCTTGCTGACTGCTTCTTTCAGGATCTCAGCAGCATGTAGGGTCTTGATGACATGCTGCATGCCGAGATTTGATTCGACGGCATCACAAATGCCGGCAGAGGGGCAGTGATTTGCGAGTTTTGATTGGCTGGCGCCACAAACATGGGCAGTGAGTACCATGTTGGACCAAGTATCATTGTTCAAGGGAAAAACTCATTGGATTTCTGCCACTTGTAGAGGTTGGTTCCTTGTTACCCTCAAGGCACCGTGTTACAATAAAGTACAGTATGTTACTACAGTATTTTTTCTGGTGACCGTGTTGGACCCAAAATGAACTGGATAAGTGTGTGCTGGACTTGAGGGTACTGTACACACACCGGTATATTTATATAAAGGATGGAAGGTAAATCGAGGAGTGTGTGAACGGCTTCTCAGATTGTGTGTATGTAAGGGCAGTTGTGTGTAAGCTACTAGTGTTTGTGTGTTTAACTAATGTCCTTATTCAAGTGTAGCTGTAGTACGAATACGTAGCATAGCAGAAGACACTGCAACCAAACAGTATTGCTCCCTTTAACCAAAGAACCTTCCATGCTCTGCCTTTCAAAGTAAATACCTGTAATATATTTTTGACTGAAAATGGTTTTTAAATCTAGATAATTACAGTAAGACATTTTATTGTGTGTAATGTGAGCCACTTCAGTGCACTATACTTGACTGCAGTACTAATGAATTAAACTCAGTCTCAGAGATTACAGCAGGTGTGTGTTTTACCACTATGCATTAACACTATGGGCTAGTCTAGCCTGCAGTTAGCTAATGATCAGAATGTTAAGCACTTTTAAACATCAATATTTCCTTTTATGGTTAATGGCTGGCCAGTCATGATTTTACATACAGCACTTTCAAGTATGAATGCTGTGGTTCATTATTTTGGAAATTACCAGATTCTTACTTCCATACATGCATTTCATTTATCATTAATAGGTAAACCAAATTAAATTTGCAAGTAATTACCACATTCAGCACTAAATTACTTAGTCTGAAGAAGGCAGCAATAATTAAGTTGTGTATATTTTTTTATATTATATCCATTTTTCTGAGGAATGAAGGTTAATAGAAAAACTTGAAAAGAAACTGAATTTCTGCTCACAGCTTTTGGACCATTGAATGTAAACATTAAGCCTAAGTTATACCATAGATGGGACACTGCCAGTGTTCTGTGTGTGTGTATTTATCTAGTTTTATTTACCTTGTTGTGATATACAGGAAATGAGCTACGCTCGTGGGGTCCCGTCGTCGTTTCTACACCACGTGGTTGTCGGAGGTTTTCCGTGCCATTCCTACGGGGATATTCGCGCTCCGACTGACTTTTAAAAAATATTTGCCAAAAATCAGTTATTAGTCCTAGAATATTATAATTACATATGCTTCTCAGTGTAATAGGAAAAATATATGGTAGGATACTTATTGACAGAGTTAGGGAAATTACTGAGGAATTAGTTGGAGAAGAACAAGGAGGTTTTAGGAAGGGAAGAGGTTGTGTAGACCAGATATTCATTCTTAGATCCTTAGTGGAAAAGTTTCTAGAGAAGGGCAAGAAGTTGTATGCAGCCTTCATGGATCTGGAGAAAGCATATGACAGGGTGGATAGACAAGGTGTGGAAGGTATTAAGAATATATGGAGTTGATGGGAAGTTGTTGAAGGCAGTGAAGAGTATGTATGAGGGTGCTAAGGCTGCAGTGCGTGTGGATGGCAAACTGAGTGAATCTTTCCATTTGAAGGTTGGATTGAAACAAGGATGTGTCATGTCTCCATGGTTGTTCAATCTGTATATGGATGGGGTTATAAAAGAGATACAAGGTCGGGCAGTGGATGTTGGAG